>JAHLJT010004567.1:88460799-88762236 GCA_031308135.1 Acheta domesticus | reverse complement strand
CTAAAAGTTAAGAATAATTTTAGGCTCTTGGAAAAAAATGATCCCCGCCTTCAAATTCCAAAAATCAGGGCTGTACAGAGCGAAACAATTAACATTGGTTCTTACGGGTGAAATAACACCAAAATCAAAAAACCTTAGGAAAAATCTGAAACCCCTCCCAAAAGTTAAGAATAATTTTAGGCTCTTGGAAAAATATCATCCCAGCCTTCATATTCCAAAAATCAGGGCTGTACAAAGGGAAACAATTAACATTGGTTGTTACTGGTGAATAGGGTATGTTGTATTCCTAACGGGAATTTTCCATTTTTTGGAAAGGGAAGAGAGAAGGCCAAAATTATTTGTGGGTATAATAGTATTCCCTATAATGTGTGGAATATGATGTTCAGTTTTCAGAAACCAAGTCGTTGTAGTTCAGGTGTTATAAGAACTCAAATATTGAATATCGAAAAAAGTGGGTGTGTTTTGATTAATATTCTATTCTTTTTCAGTCAGAACGGTGCTAGCCCAAAATTATTTGAGGTTGGCATATTAATAGGTAATAAATGGGCTATTGCTAAGAAATTTCTCATTTGAATTAGTAAAGTATTTCAGAGATTATTTTGTGAGGAATGAAAAATTAATCGAAAGGTATGTTGTAGTTCTCACGAGAAGATTCCATTTTTTGGAAATGAAAGAGAGAAGCCCAAAATTATTTGTGGGTAAAACCATATTTCTTATTATGTGTTGTATGTCACGCGCCTTTCCAAGGAGCCAAATCCTTGTAGTTCAGGTTTTATAACAACGGAAATATTAAACGTTGGAAAAGAATTGGGAAAGTTTTTAGTAATATTATTTTTTTCCAATAAGAACGGCTCTAGCCCAAAATTATTTGAAATTGTGATATTAATAGGTAATGTATGAGCAATCGTTAATAAATTTCTCATTTAAATTAGGAAAGTATTTCAGCAATTTTTTGTGAGGAATGAAAAATTAGTAAAAAGGCACATTCTAGTTCTCACGAGAATTTTTCCATTTTTTTGGAAAAGAAAGAGGGAAGCCCAAAATAATTTGTTGGTATATCTGTATTCCGTAGCATGTGTTGTATATGGCCTTCAATTTTCAGGAGCCAAATCGTTGTAATTCAGGTGTTATAAGAACGCAAATGTTGAATATCGAAAAAAATTGGGTGTGTTTTGATGAATATTCCAATTTTTTCCAATAAGAACGGTGCTAGCCCAAAATTATTTGAGATTGGCATCTTGATAGGTAATGCATGAGCAATTGTGAATCAGTTCCTCATTTGAATTATTAAAGTATTTCAGAAATAATTTTGTGAGGAATGAAAAATTAGTTAAAAGTTATACTGTATTTCTCACGAGAATTTTCCACTTTTTGGAAAAGAAAGAGAAAATTATTTGTGGGTATAATCGTATTCCTTAATATGTATTGTATGTCACACGCCAATGCCATGAGCCATATCCTAGTACTTCTGGTTTTATAAGAACGGAAATGTCGAATATCGAAAAAAAAATATGGACTGGTTTTGACTAATATCCCTTTTTTAATACGAACTAATATAGCCCAAAATTATTTGAGATTTGAATATTATAAGCTAATTTATGTGCAATTGTTAATAAATTCTGTATTTGAATTGGTACAGAATTTTGGGTTTACTTTTTCAGAAGTGGAAACGTGGTGAAATGTATATTGTAGTTCTCACGCGAATTTTTCTTTTCTTGGAGAAGAAACTGCGAAGTTCAAAATGATTCATGTGTATAGCCGTAATCTCTATCATGTGTTGTATATGGTACTTTATTACCAGGAACGAAATCCTTGTAGTTCAGGTTTTATAAGATCGCAAATATTGGATAGCAAAAACAAAAGTTATTCTATTGATTATTATTCCTTTATTTTTCAATAAGAACGTCTCTAGCCCGAAATTATTTGAGATTAGCAAATTGAGAAGCAATGTATGTGCAAATGTAAATAAATTCTCTTTTTGAATTAGTAAAGTATTTTGGAGTTTATTTGTGAGGAATGAGAAATTGGTCAAGAAATATATTGTAGTTTTCACGAGAATTTTTCATTTTTTGGTAAACAAAGAGAGGAGCCTAAAATTTTTTCTGAGTACAGCCGTATTCCTTATCATGAATTTGAAAATGACATTATTAAACGCGAAATACCTGTAGTTAAGGTAACGCAAATATTGAATATCGGAAAAAAGTTGGGACTGTTTTGATTAATATTCCTTTCATTTTCAATAAGAACGAATCTAGTCCAAAATTATTTGAAGTTGACATATTTATGGCCAATGTATGAGCAATTCTAAATAAATTCCTCTTTTGAATTAGTACAGTATTTTGGAGTTTATTTAGTGATAAACCAAAATATGATCAAAATTTATATAATAGTTTTCACACTAATTTTCCAATCTTTTTAAAACAAAGTGAGTAGTTCAAAATTATTAGAGAGTACAGCCGTATTCCCTATTATGTGTTGTATATGACATTAAATTGCCCGGAACGAAATCCTTGTAGTTTAGGTTTTATAACAACACAAATATTGAATTTTGCAGGAAAATAGGGTGTTTTGATTAATATTCAATTCTTTTCAAAAAGAATGCATCTACCCCAAAATGATATGCGTGTCGCGATTTTTTGCCATAATGTGCATGTTATTTGTAGAACATTGGATTGCTTGAAGCGAAATACCTGTAGATTAGTTTTGAAAAAAAACCAACAAATATTTGAGATCGGTAAGTATTTTGGACAGTTTTTTTTATTTTGCTTTTCTTTTTCATGACAAACATGACAATGCCCAAATTATTTCAAGATCGCATCTTATTTGTTGGTATGTGTTCAATTGTTAGTAAATTCCATATTTACATTTGTTAGTTAAGTTTGTTTTCTTTTTTCTTTTTTTTGACGAATGAAAGATTGAGAAAAAATGTAGTTTGCCTTTTATACTAGGCATTATTCTTTCCGATTTTTGGATTTCTCTATTATTGATTGTGATTTTAAAATTGCAGATGTATAGTTAAATAACTATTTTATCTTTTAATTCGTCGCTGCTTTTTGGAGAGAATTTTTCTTGTATGAACTATTTAATAAGTCCATATTGGATATTTACATAGGAATGAATTAAAGTAATTATTTCAAGGCTTGATATTGATCCTGTCCGAATAAATGGTAAAACTCTCAACAAATACACTTTTTTCTTTTTTAATGTTGGAAATACACGTGTACGGTATAATTCTCCCAGAATATGTGTGAAGTTTCTCCGGATTTCCTAGTTTTGAGATAGTGAGATTCTAGCTTCTCCATCCTCGTTTTTGCTAAGTTGATTTCGGGGTGTTTTTTGATGACACTAAAGATCCCAAAATTATGGCCCAAGATTTTTGAGTTGAGTTGCTATTGGGATGGTTTTAAATATTTGTTATCGTACGTAGGGGTGAGTTTCGAAATTTTGAAAAAGAGCAAAAATTTCGCATGTTTACGACCACACAAATATTTTCGAATTTTCAGTACGGGTGGGTGTTAAATTAACAACCCACAATTTTTAACCTTAATTTCGGAGATTGTAGGGTACCAAAATAATGTTTCTGGTGTCACTGAAGAGCCCAAAAATATCCCAAACTTATGGTGGGAGAAATTTTGAAATTTGAGAATTAGGGGTGGTTTTGATTTTTTGTTTTCGTATTTAGGGGTGTGTTTCGAAATTTTGAAAAGTGGCCCCCAGAAACCCAAAATTCACTTGTTTTGACCTTGCAAAAAAAATTGAATTTTAAGTAAGTGGGGGTGCTAGCTTTACCGGCCAAAATTTGAAATCGTAATTTCAAGATGTTGGGAGGTAGCCCTACATTTTGGAAGGGGGCTGAAATTAGCCCAAAATTATGGCGCAAGCATTTTTGAGTTTTGAGAAAGTGGGGGTGCTAGCTTTACCGACGTAGTGGCGCCTGCCGCAATACAAGCACACCGTCCAGACCTGGTCCCTGCCGAATACCGCCGTGTGTGTAAATAAATAAAACTCTGCCCGGCGGGGGCCGCCTCGGCCGCGGGCATCGTCTGGCGGAGGCCAATCCGCACCTAAAAACTCCCGCGCCACCACCCGGAGCCCCTCGATGCCCCTACACCCTGTCAAAGAAGATGGTGCAGTGATGGAGCAGTTAAAATGTAAATAGTGTAAATAGTAATCAGTGCACAATAAGGACGTGACAGTGACACCTGTGCTTAGTGTCAGGTCATTTCAGGATAAGAGAATTTCGAAGATAAAAGCAATATGAAGTAATTGAGACAGAGTCGCTTATGAAGTAATTGTAATTAGATGTAGGTTGTTGAAGTAATGATAGTGTAAATAAAACAAAAGAGGTGCTTCAGTTACACAAGAGAGGAAAATCTTCAGACTATAATAAATAACGCAAGAAAGGTCAAAGCAATCATGAACTCTCCAACCATCCAATATATACATGCTATGTAGTGCAAAACTACCACCATGTATAAAAATTGTTCTGTCGACAATAAACGCTACTTAAATACAGAGTAATATACGTAGTATAGGGAAAGTTATATAATGCTGCGGGGAAAATGGCGAATTTTCGCCAGCAAAAAATTAGTTGTCTGGTCGTGATGACGAAAAAGTGGATAAATCCAGTTGCTAAATTAAGAAAAAAAAAACCTTAACACGTGGTGTAGCCAGAACCCGCTTTTTTGTTGGTCCTTGCTTCCCAAAAACCAACTGAAAGGAAAACGTCCATCTGTCCGTCCCCGTCCGTCCGTCAACACAGCTAGCACCTAAACCATACGTTACGATTTCTTCCAAAATGGATATTCCCCGCACGATCTGGTTTGAGTGAAAGCTTTGAGATTTGGAAAAAGTTTCTATAAAATTTTGGGATACTTTACATGAAGCTCCCCGGACGTTTATAAACTTGTCTCAAAAACTGCTCCAAATTTTTCTTTAAATTTCTTGTAAGAACAGAGTAAAATGCACTTACGAAATGGTGGCAGAGGTACGATGTTTACGGCAAACTCTAAATTTTCGAAAATTGCAAAATTTGAATATTATTCGTCTTCTTTCAACTACAAAATTGCAGATAGAGATTTTTCCATCAAATATATTTTTTTCTTCATAGTGAGTTCTTTCATAGTGAGTGGTGTTTATTCGCCCGTAAGAACCGATGTTAATTGTTTCGCTTTGTACAGCCCCTGAATTTTTTGAATTTGAAGGCGGAGATAATTTTTTTCCAAGAGCCTAAAATTATTCTTAACTTTTGGGAGGGGTTTCAGATTTTTCCTAAGGTTTTTGATTTTTGTGTTATTTCACCCGTAAGAACCAATGTTAATTGTTTCGTTTTGTACAGCCCTGATTTTTTGAATTTGAAGGCGGGGATCATTTTTTTCCAAGAGCCTAAAATTATTCTTAACTTTTGGGAGGGGTTTCAGATTTTTTCCTAAGGTTTTTTGATTTTGGCGTTATTTCACCCGTAAGAACCAATGTTAATTGTTTCGCTCTGTAGAGCCCTGATTTTTGGAATTTGAAGGCTGGGATGATATTTTTCCAAGAGCCTAAAATTATTCTTAACTTTTAGGAGTGGTTTCAGATTTTTCCTAAGGTTTTTTTGATTTTGGTGTTATTTCACCCGTAAGAACCAATGTTAATTGTTTCGCTTTGTACAACCCTGCTTTTTGAATTTGAAGGCGGGGATGATTTTTTTCTAAGAGCCTAAAATTATTCTTAACTTTTGGAGGGGTTTCAGATTTTTCCTAAGGTTTTTTGATTTTGGCGTTATTTCACCCGTAAGAACCAATGTTAATTGTTTCGCTCTGTACAGCCCTGATTTTTTGAATTTGGAGGCGGGGATGATTTTTTTCCAAGAGCCTAAAATTATTTTTAACTTTTGGGAGGGGTTTCAGAGTTTCCTAAGGTTTTTTGATTTTGGTGTTATTTCACCCGTAAGAACCAATGTTAATTGTTTCGCTCTGTACAGCCCTGATTTTTGGAATTTGAAGGCGGGGCTAATTTTTTTCCAAGAGCCTAAAATTATTCTTAACTTTTGGGAGGGATTTCAGATTTTACAATTGATTTTGAGATAGATTCTCGGTGGGCGCTGCTAGCTTTAGACTAAAGCTAGCAGCGCCCACGATTTTCGGAAATCCAGAGGAGCCTAAAATTCGGGAATAGAGCATTTAATTAGCCTAAAATTAGCCTAAAATTTTGGATATAGTTTGGTTGAGATTGGTTTCTGGGCGCTGCTAGCTTTAGATGGCTGAAGAGAGAAGCGGAACTTGGGATCGCCTACATTCAAGTGAGAAGAGACTGCGGGGCGCCGGCGACCAAGACGGTAAATAATTACTGCAGTACAAAAGATATATATCTTAAAACGAGGTCATGACCTAAGGACTAAACAATTGTAAATATTGTTAAATAAATTGTTGAATTTTTTTTCTTTTGGAAATGAAAAGATTTTCATTTAGTCAATCAAAATTGTTAAATAGTTAGAAATAGATAATTATTCCCTTTCAGATTCCTCGCCATTCCTCGCCCACTGTACAGTTGGCAGATCACGTAATCGGCTATCTAGGCGATAGCGATTATCCATAACAGGACCCATTGACCCAGCTAGCCGGACATTTATACATTTGTTGAAATTAGCTGTGGAAGCATTGGTCATTTTTTAATTAACGTAACCTGTTCTTGGCGCCCAAAACTTTAATATAAATTCGGAACGGGTCACGATTATAACCATCTTAGATTATTGATGCCAACGATCTCGTTAGAGTCTTTGATGAGACGTTGTTGGTACATTTCAATATAAATGTTCACTATAGATTTGACTGATAAAATAATATGTCTTTCAGGAAACAAGTTGTCACTGGCATGCATTTCTAGTTCCTGAAAGACACAAATGTCCTGCACTTTTTCCATTACTTGCATTTGCACACATAAACTCACATTGTCCTTGGATGGCTTTCCATTTTTTCATCACTTCCTTCTATCTATCGCTATCGGTCGCAACGAACTCCAAATGATACTCTCTACCCACGTTCTAAGTACGTTTCTTCCACTACAATGGCGGCGGGCAACCCTTTCAAATTATTCCGCGACAGCAACGCTCTCTGTGAGTCTAGTTTATTTCCAATGTCTTTGGAATTTAACGAAGTATCCCTTGGTAATCCTCTCTAACATCGCTATTCCCCGAGATATCAAACACCTTATTGCAGTATAAAATAACGAACTTTTCCACATATTTGTATATTATAATTTTTATACATATATAGAACCACGTTCTCGGTCATGGTCTCGGTTGATTTTTTCGTTTCGACCTACGGTGTCGGCAAAAAGGTCAACTTCAACGCTGAAAAAAACACCTACGTCCAGGGTTGCCAGATCCCTTCTGGGAAAATCCGCCAAAGAACGTCGTGGGAAAGAAAGGTAACCGGTGAATAAGGCTTGACTCTGACACTGAGGCTGATCATTTCAAAATAGCTGCACGTTCACAAGAAGTTTAAAAATAAATACTCTTGTGGATAAAGCCTAGCTTTATGACTTAAATACTTGTTCAATTTCTAGAAAAAGGGGCAAATTGTATGTCTAAAAAGAAAGGGCTCAGACATTTTCATAATAGCTGCACGGTGTTCAAAACTCAAACATTTGTGCATAGGCCATTTCTCTCAGAAGCCATAAATACTTTTACTTTTTGTGGGAAAATGTGAGCAATATTTAACTAAGCAAAAAAAATCATACCGTCTACAGCCCTTCTAGGATACAAAGAATTCCGCCCAATGGACGGAATCCCCCAAAATACATTTTCTTCCTGCAAGTAGACGCTTGCTTTTCGCCCAATTGGCGGTATTTTGCCCAATATGGCATTCCTGTGTACGTGGCAAAAATAAATGAACTATTTCGTTCTTTTGAACTAGTTCACTAAAATGAACGATCGTATAGAGAACTATTCACATAAATGAACGACTTTGCCCATCCCTAGCACGAACGCGCAACAATGGGCGAGCGCTATGCGAACAGAATCATTCTGGGTAGTAATAGGTAATGGGCAATGAGTATTTTTTCAAAATATTGACATGCATTACACTAATATTATGTGAAAAAGTAGTGAACCATCTACCTATATAGCCTTAGCAGTCAACGTGTTAAAGTTTAACAAATGATCGCTCGCCATAGTGAAGGGAGCGTGGCAGCGTACTTCTGGCATGCTGATGTCGTAAACTCTCTGTACTGAACACCCTGCTTTTTCCCACAGCGTCTGTACGTTTCAAGTTCAAATGCGAGCTGACGTACTGACCTCCCCTCCGTTCTTCCATACGCTCGATGAGCCCACGTTTTGGGACTTCTCCTCGCCCCTCTTCAGCGTCGAGCACGACTGGCTGCGATTCCTGAGTGCGGAGGCTACGTCTGAACAGTTCTACCCGTTTGCTCTGTCCGGGCTATCGGGAACGTCTCTGAAACACATTGAACTGAATGGTTCCTTTGGAACAGACCCCAGAGGTCTGATACCGCGATTGGACAACATTCCGCTGCTGCAAGTACTGACTGTTACTAACAGTCCAATGGTGGACCTACGCTCAGGTACTTTTGTTAATTATTCTGTACGTTTTGTATGTAGAATGCTCTGTATTGAAGCAAGGATGCATTCTAGGATCTTCATTTCTAAGTAGATCTTAACTGTATACTAGTGGTGCTATAACTGCATACGTTTTTCATATAAATTGTAATGTTTTCGTAATAAATATTTCAGCTTTTATTCTCGCAACACTTTCCCACCTCTTGAAAACTCGTAAAGAATGATTCCTAAGAGATTATAAAAAATATAGTTTTTTTTGAGAAATGTTTTAATAAAACGTTACTTCTGCATTTAAATTAAAAGTCCTTTATATGTACTCACAGCTTCAAACAAAACATTCAAAGTAAAGTATTTTTACGCGACAGAGATTTCGAACCATGGACCTTGGACGGTACAAATTCTCAAACTTGCGTGGGTTCTGACAATTATCTGCGGAATTTCAAAAACCACTGATAGAAACAAGTGTCCATGAAATTCTTTAAAAATTTTATATTGAGAAATATATTGCATTTAATAAAAACAATTTGTAGCTTTGTGTTTAGAATCTACTGAACTCAAAAGTTCCCGAAACGGCGCGGTGTGTTCCCACTGTCCGAACTCATTTAAAGAAAGAAATGAATGCTCGCAATCAATTGAACGCCAATAAATTCAGCTGCAGCTGTGCTGTCAATCAGCAAACGTCGCTGACCATTGGTCACACTCTTGAGCTAATTTCAATAAGAACAAACATAAGAAAATGTATTGTTCATGAAATTCTAAATCCAGAATCAAGTGACAAATGTTTCCTTCTCCGCTTCCGCGGGTATCATGTTCCTTATTTACTAACAATTAATTTGCTGAAGTATTTTCTCCCAGGTTTTCCCAAACTTCCAATATCTTGAAATCACTTCTAATTTGGTTTTGAAATTCGTATTTTGCTTTAATATTTCCGGCCTACATTCAGGCGTTCATTCTCTAGCAAACTCGATCCAGTCTCCCCAACTAACTTCGTGCCCATGATAACCACTGCAACACTTCTCAATAGTTCATTTAGCCCTAGTTCACAACTCCTTATGTACTCATATCGTAACACTTTAATATCGAATATATTGGACAGGTGCGAAAAATATTTCAATTTTTAAATATTTTAAATTCTAAATATTTTGATAAAAATGGGATATATGTATGGGATGAATGAATAATAAAAAGCCCAAATTGCTCTTTTCGAGCAATAAATTTAAAGAAGAAAACCAAAGTTGCTTTTAAGTCAATGTTCACCTTATGATTGTTATGTAGTTTTATGCGAAAATATAAAGTATTTTAATGCTGCCGGAAAAAATGGCGAATTTCCAACCGGAAAACTCTCATTGCCGAATCCTGGCAACGAAGAAATGGATCTTGTCCCTATATACAGTAAATTCCTTTTTCTAAGACATTGTGTTGCGAGAATCAATGTCTTGTGGGTCCTTGTTACCAAGATTGACGGCCAAACGTCTCTCCGTCTGTCTGTAAACCACGCAAGCAGCTAAATCGTAAACAAGATTTTCACCAAAACTGAAATTCCACTATCGATCTGACTAGCGTCATGTCCCCTTGAATTTCAAAACGAAATTTAAATTTGGTTTTTTATATGAACTCTCTTGGTACATTTTCGAAGTTCTCGAAAAATGATTCCATATTTTTTTATAACATTTTGTTGTCAAATGCGTAAAGGACACTTAGAAGAATGATGCGGATCTCGTTTTCGTTAAAATCCTTACTTTTTACAAATATTAAATTGCAATACTTATTAATTTTTCGGCGTCTTCCTTTAACTACAATTACGAAGATAGAGATTTTTCCCTTAATAAAATACGTTCTTTAAAGAGACATTTTGAAATAAGGTCATGTACAACTTTCCGAAATTTTGAGTAGTTTTCGTGAATTTTTGCATTCGTGTAACACTGAATGCCTAGAAATTGTGTTGCAATGTTTGTTCGGCAGGAGTAAATTGATATAATATATATTAATACTGAAAAATATATGTTATTTGTGTGCGCCTATTTTCAATAATAGCATAATCGGCCGAAACATCCGTAATGTAAAATAATTGTTTATTTGCCTCATACACGCAAGAACCAAACAACAACGAGTAATTTCAACGTGTCATGAATTACTTAATTATAAATATAATGTAATTTTGTTTCTTCTTTTCTGTTTCAGAATATCTTTCTCATTCTGATGATATTATACATTTAAGTCTCCAAAATAACAAATTTCATGAAGTCCCGAAAGCTATTGGCGACTTAAAAAATTTAACTGAACTAAAATTTGGATCGCTTATGGAGAATTTTACCTTAAATCCATACGCTTTAGATGGTCTGGATAAATTAGAAAATCTTACATTGTCAGGTTCTCGAATAGAGCATTGGACTGGGAAATTTTCAAGTCTTCCGAGCTTAATTGAGTTAAATTTGAGCCGTTGCAAAATGAAGAGCTTCTGTGCAGCGTTTCAGAGTTTTCCAGAATTAAGACGACTGGACCTTAGTGAAAATTTTCTAACGTTTCTCGCTGAAAATGCATTTGTGGGACTGGGCAAGCTGGTTTTAGTCGACCTATCACAAAACAATCTCTCACATCTTTCTCCAAATTTGTTAATTCACCTTCATGGATTAAATATACTTTCTTTGGAATCAAATAATCTTACAGATTGGCCAAAATTACCTTGTAATAGTTTTAGTACTATCAATATGTCCAATAATCATCTAATAAAGTTAATAAACTTGGGCCAACACATTCGTGCAGTCCAAAAATTAGATATTTCTAAAAATAACATCTTTCCGTGGAAAGATCAAAATATATTTAAAAAATCCATTACTTGTAGAAAAAACAATGCAATACATATTGGATCACCAAAAAAAGAACATGAGTTGTTAACTACTGTTTCTGATGTTCCAAATTTATTAAATATATCGTTTATAAATATTTCAAATAATCTCATAACCATTTTCTCGGAAGAAATGATTGAATCTTTGTCTACCCTATATGAAGTGGATATTGGAGGAAATATGATTGACTGTGCGAATTGCCAGACATTGTTACTGCAGCACTGGTTGTTCAGTACGAGAACAAAAGTGAAGAATTTGGGTCGAGATACGGAATTGGAATGTCAACAGCCAAAGGACTTCAAGAATAGAATAGTTCAAGATATAAACTTCGAAATTTGTTTCATCCCACATCGCTACCTCTGGCTGGGAATTGGTGCTCCTACTGTTGGGGTGATCTCAATTGTGGTCATTGGTAGTGTTCTCTTCTACTATCGGACGGAAGTGGCGTACTTGGTGCATTTGGCTAAAGTACGTGGTACATCGAAGAAGAAAGCAACGAACTCCCTCAGCAGTTATTCTTATGATGCCTTTGTTTGCTACAGGTACGTAATTATCAACACAATGGCCAACATACAGTTTGGGACCGTACATATAAATATGTGAGCATCGCACATTTATGTGAGCTTTAGCAAATCATTATAATGCATATAGCAATGCATCAGTACAACTTTGGACAAATCCGCAAATGTATATCCAATAATTCCATTTCACTATTTAGCAATTTTCATCTTGTTCCTAAATCAATTTGCATTGTAAATTTTAAAATAAGAAATAGGGATATTTTCTGAAGTTTTTTTCTAATTCTGTCCCAATTGATCTTCTTCTTTTTAATTTGATAGATAACGATTTAAATGAATATTTGATAGTAAACGAGTTAAATACCTTGGTGAAAATTAATTATCATTATCGGTGATATTTTATAGCAGTATAGAGCTTAATTTCAAGTTAACTTTGTTTGTACGTTGTAAGTAGTTCTCTTGTTCACTAGTAAGTTAAAAAGTATATGATTAATTTAGTGCAAAGTTTTTAAAAATAGTTTGCAATTGAATAGGTATCCTAAAAACCAATTTTGCAAGATTTGCTGCGGTTTTGGTTTTTGCATTCTCAATAGTAGTTTACAAAAGGAGTGTACTTTTCTGTTTTTAAGCAATTGATAAATTGCTTAAGTTGATAAGCAAATGTTCTTGATATCTGAGAAAAACATAATTGAAAATCTTTAGGGTTTTTTTATTGTGACAAGAGTTAAGACTCGAACATAGAGGAAGAAGTATTACAAGAAGGTGGTGGCATGAACAGGTAAGTCTTTCATGGAAGACATATATTTTGTGTAACTCATATCTACTTACGGTAATTAAGATAAAAATATTGTTAATGGAAAACCTTGCTGGAGAAATAGCTTCACGAAATATACATATTACCGTAGTTATTGATGAGACAAGTTCCATGAAACGAAATTACCTAGGATCAGTTTCAATAATGGAGAAAGAGGTATGTAGTTAAGAAAGGTTAAGAGTGCGTGAAGATTTTCATGCAGACTTATTATTTGTAACTAATATCAAGTTACGCACCAAAGACATTTCCATTTTGGCTGAGAACAAACGTCATAAGCCAAAAAAACACGTGTATATAATGAAACGTTTTCAAAGAAGTTCTGAAATGAATCATGCCTATTAAACCGCAAGAATACTCTTACTCAAGTGTTTTAAATAAATATTGTCACACTTTTAAGATAATAGTTAATTTACAAGAGATTTCAGAAGCCTTATATACACCCAGGCGAAAAATGTTCTTCACGTTATCTCGCACTCGCAATTCAAGGTTCCTCCTTCGCAAAAAAAACTCAGTAAATTTATCGCAAATAAAACTCAGAAAATTTCTTATAATAATACAGTAAAATACACTTATTAAGGTGGCATAGGTCCGATTTTCACGGTTAACTCTGCATTTTCGAAAATTGCTCAAGTTTGAATTTTATTCGGCGTCTTCCTCAAACTACAAAATTGCAGATAGAGATTTTTCCTTCAAATACAATTTTTTCTTCAAAGTGAGTTTTTTAAGGTCATGTGCACTTTTTTGAAAATTTTAGTTGTTTTCGCGCAATATTGCGTGCAATATGTGCAATTTTAAAAATTACAAAAACTAGATTTTCTCAAAAACTGCTCCGACGTTTTTCTTTAAACTTTTGGTAGGGAAAGTGCCTAATGTATTTTATGAGATGACGAAATGCATATTGCTCTATTCTTTTGTTTTTTCAAAAATCGGAAAAATGTAATTTTTTTGACTTCTCCTCTCTCTCGTTAATATTTACAGCAGCGGCGATTTTTTCACATTATTATATTTACGAATACACGTGCTTTAAATAATGTCAAGTAAAGTTTATCGAAAACACAACCGTTTTCTGTGAAAAGAAGCTCAAAATTGTTCATTTTCGGAAACGCTCAAACACCATTTTCTCATACATGGCTGCAAATTTTTTCTTTAAACTTTTGTAATAGATAGTGCCCAATTACACTCGTTAATATGACGTTAACTTTATTTTGAGTATTTTTTTTGTTTTTCCAAAAATTATATAAATGTAATGTTTTTGAAAGATCTCTCACATCTTTAATATGCACATTACCAGCAATTTGTAAAGATTATTATATTTGTGAGTGTAAGTGCTTCAAATAACTTCAAATAAAGTATTTTGAAAACTAAAAAAATTTTTGTGAAAATGATCTTCAAATTTCGCATTTTTAGTAGCGCTAAAACGCAATTTTCTTTAAAACGGCACATAATTTTTAAAAGAAAATTGCCATTTAGAACTAGGTTTTTGTGTTCTTTAATATTCTAAAATTAATGGTTCCGTTCTATCAATAGAAAACCGAAAAATTAAAAAAATGGCAAAAACTGTACTTTTGGCGGTAATAGATGGCGGCTGGCAAGAAAGAGTTTGTGGCAATTCCGAATAGCTAGCGAAGACCCAAGGAAATAGAAAACTAATACGGGAAAGTCTCTGCCATTATGTAGCACAACTAGTTCAAATATTACACAAATGGAATTATTTTGGATGATCTATCACATCATTAATATGCACATTACCAGTAATTTTTTAAACACTGTTGTATTTGTAATTTAAAGAGATTCAAATGAATTTTTTTGTAAAATCAAACATTTTCTATGGAAAAGAGCATTTTAGAAGCGCTTTAAACGCCATTTCCTTATAAACGGCTCGAAATTTTTCAAGGAAAATTGCCATTTAGGACGAAGTTTTACTGTTGTTTAAGATTCGAAATATTTGAAAATATTTCCGTTCTACCATTAAGAAAATGCCAAAAATGTGCGATGGATGGCCAAAATGCCAATGGAAAATGCCAAAAATGGCGATAGATGGCAGCTGACACAAGTACGTGGCAATTCCGAATAGCTAGCCCAGACTCAAGGAAATAGAAAACTAATACGCGAAAGTCAGTGCCATTCTGTAACACCACTATTTTCATTAAGGTATGTTTAGTTGAAAACAAGTCACACACTTATTGACTAATTGGCAGTGTATATGCCTTTAGATTGTGACACTATCTTCTTAGAGAATATTTAGGAGGTAGTGATTCTTGCAAATAGTTGATCTTCCTACAGTTAGAGAACAAAACAAGAATGGAGGTACATTTCGTTTTTCTGTGCTGTTATTTAAAGTCTCTGGAATTAACGTGTCCCGAATCACAGCAGCTAAAGACGTACATTATTGAATAAAAAGGTGTCATTTAAGTAGTATTTTAAGATGTTCAGAAATAAAGTTCAGAAGTGAAGTCAAGTGTTCTTTGGCAGTGGGAATAACCGGAAGTGGGTATTGCGGCGCCTCGTGCCACTCCTGGAGCACAGCCCGCAGAACTATGTCCTGTGCCTCTTCGACCGGGACTTCAAGCTGGGCTCGCATATCGTCACGAACATCGTCGACGCCATCGAACAAAGCAGGAAGGTTATCGTCGTACTCACACAAAAGTTCATCGATAGCAAGGTCAGTCTGTCCAAACGTTCAGTCCAACTCCTTAAATAATATGAGCTTTGCTTTTTCACAATTTCGATTGATTGGGTATTTTATTTTTCTTGGCGTGACAACTGCCATGCCTATAAGCATTGTATATAGCAGAAAGTGTGGCTGTCCCTCTTTTACTTGAGACCCGTTGGCTTATGGGGTTATCCCCTCCAAGTATCTCCGCCAGCGCGGCACTGCCCCATTCGGGACAAGATCTGAGCTCCCGTCTGGTCTACCAACGTGATGAAGAGCATGTGTGTGTGTGTGTGTATGAAGGGAAAGAGAAGACAAAGATGAGGAAAGATAGAGTGGTATTGGTCCTTGCCTCGTTTTATGATACTGCTCTCACATTCCCCTGGTGTTCATCGGAGAAATTATGGCCTGTCCGAGGTTTAGTTTGATATACAAGTATAGTGTCTTGCGAGATTTTCCATTAAAGAAATATCTCTCCCTCGTTTAAAGAGTTGTAACTGTTTTAAATCCTCCTTAAAATAATTTTCCATAACGACAAGCATTTTAATACAAGTATATCTCGAATAATAATGTATTACAACAAATCATCGTAAACATCTTAAGCATTTATTAATTTTGTTGGGGAGGGATATGTTCACTTGTTGAATGAGCCTCAGCCACGGTGCCACATTCTCCGGCAGCAGAATCATACTGTGTGTAGAATGTTCTCGTTCTGGTTATTTCCCTGTGATTTGTTTGCCTGTGTTTCGTTATTTTTTTGATTCATGGTTTTAAGCGCGTCAAAGTTACATGCGTTTACCTTTCTTCACTTTGTTTCTTTGGTTTCTTAAAAATTTATTAATTTACAATTATTTTAATTTATTTTTCTTCGCGAAATTATTTTGGAGTGAGTGATCCTCTATCCGTTAACCCATTAACTGACTCATTTTTTTGTGCGCAAAGCGCTCTCCCACTGTCGCCGCATTCGTTCGCTTTCGTTCACGCACAGCCATTGTTGGAGCCCTCACAGCATGTTTTTACACTTGTGTCTCGGGAGAGCAAAGTGAGGAGCCACGAATGAACGACGAAGACACCCGAGCGGAGTCGAGCGATCGGAGAGCTTGAGCTTGCGCCACTGATGTTGCTCTGTGCCTTCTGTTCTCTCGAGACAAGCTATTTATACTAAATTAGCCCAATTAGCAAATAAATCAATGTATCTTACTGATATTTTAATTAACTGTTTATTTTACGTGTTTAAATAATTATGTTTTACTTGCAAATATATTTATTAGTATCCGAGAAAATTTTTACTTTGGTAAGTTTGTCTATCACTCCAAAATAAATTAAAAATAACCAAACAGTTTTTAATTCTAAAGTAATGACTTAAGACAAAAATACTACGATAATTATATTAATCTACAATCTCTTAACAAGTTCCTACATTATTACTTTAATTGATTGAAAATTGTGAAAGTTGGAACTTTTTAGATATGGGATAATGTAAGGAAAATCAATTACCAGGAATGTGAAAAAGAAAATTTAAGATAGTGCATTTACAGTTTATTAATAAAATTTTTCTTTAAAATTGCCCAGAAACATACATTGCATCTTCAACATCTTTTTTCTTTACTTCTTTTATTGAGTTGACAAACCTTTTCTTCTTTGATTGACTTGGCTTTTTTTTAAGCACTTTTAAAGTCTGGTTGCAATGCCATTTCACTTTTGTGGAGACGACGTTTGTCTCTCATATGTTTATTTTCTTAGGAGATGTCACTTTGATTCCTGAAGCATGCTCTTTGACTCTTTCACTGGCCTCACATCCCATATTGAACTGGGACACTGCTGATGTCAGCAATTTCAATATTTTTTCTGGAAAGAAATGTTTCTTTGGGGCACTTGCTCCAAACAAAACTATGCAAACTTTCATTTGCATTCTGTGTTTTCCCATATACACATTCCAGTAATTCATTTTTTGCAAGCCTCTGATACATAGGAATTATTTTACAAATAACACTGGGAGACTACAGTTTTCATGTTATATTTGCCATGTTTTGAAATTTCATTCTCATGAGCTCGATTGTAGAAGCACCATGAATTTTCTTCTTTAGGGCATTTAAAATGCAATGGCTTCAAGTCTGTTGGCATTGCATGGTATAAGGAGGCAAGTATTGCAGACTTCATCTTCTGCACATCTGGAATATTCTTCTGGATGGCATTGCGATAATTTTCTAAGACAAATAATTATGTCATCCTTTAAATTGACTTGCTTTTTACCAAGTGTAACACCCTTCACTTTCTATTCTTGGATTATTTTTGTAAGCCTGTTTTAAATCTTTACATCACATGTTTTATACATTCTTCTTTTCTAATAATAAAGTTGTCTCCATAGATGTTTAGTTTCAGATGGTGATTGAAAGTCTTTGCATCATCATCCGACAGTATTGTTGTATATCTAAAATGATGAGACAGGACCCTCTTCCACAATACCACACTTGCAGCACCATCCATTGCATTTGAAGATCCATTAAAAATTACTAATTATGAATTTCTTTCCATTTTTTATATTCACAGCTTTTTGTCTCATAATTTGCTCTTGTTCTTTTCACAAGTGCCACAGTATTTTGACAAAACATGAGAATCAGCCACAAGACCAGTCAAGATATCCATTTCATAACGAGATGTAGTGCCTCGTTTATGCCATGTTCCATCATACAATACTAATAAATTTATAACTTCATCACTTACTGAATCTAGAACATCTATGTAAGTTTCATGTATGGCTGCATATGAAAGCCTCAAAATTTCCTCTTATTTTTGCATTATTTTTAATAAAAGAGAGAACATGAGAATTGTAAATTGAAACATTAATTCATGGTAAACCAATTATCATTGAAACTGCTCTATTGCTGAATGGCCCCTACCTATTTGCAAAGAAGCATCCACAATTTTCCTATTCACTTCATGTGGTGGCCTACTACAAGATGATGTTACAGGTACATGATGGCTATTTGAAATTTTATTTAACAATTGTTCACAATTATTACACTTGTTCACTAACTGAAAAGCAAATTACATTGATTGTTGTACTTCGATGCATACATTTGAGGATCAACAGACAGCACTCACACGTATCCTTTCAGTAAATGTTCCCAAACACACTTGTGAAGTAACATGTAAGTGCAATTCTCTTCTTCGGATATTTCACTGTTCAGCAGGAAAAACATCAGTGAACTTGGAAAGAATGTTCGCACTGGCTGATGGCTTGACCGGTGAGATTTTGGCAGAAAATGAACAATGCTTGACATCTGATACTAAAGAAGTTTCTACTTCCTCAGCACTGGCATTTGTGACTGCAATCTCCTGCAGTTTCTTCTTTACAAAAGCTGCATTTTTATTACCACTGCACTCTTTTGTACCGAAATAATTCAAACCTGAACTAGCCGACGGAAAATAAATTGAGAATATTAAAAAACACCTACCAAATAACTATGTTATACAAAAGTTAAAATAAAGAAACTAATGTGAATAATAGTTTGGAATTCTTCGTCTTAACCCATTTCTTCCCAAGCATTGAAATACCTACTTTCTTTCAAACTTCTGACTGTAATATTAATAATGCATCTCCAAAGAATGTAAATATACCCTCAAATTATTTTTGTGATTATTCATTTTGCCGGAATGGAACGTTGCGTTCACGCAACGTTGGGAGTTCTCCGGTAAGAATGAGTCAGATGATCATTTTACTAAATCTTTTTATTTTCTTATTGTAATACACATTAAAAAACCTTGGAAAAATTGAAAATAAATTTATTCATGATATAGTGAAAAACATTCAGTATGCAAATGAATTTTGACACTTTTTACATTGATAAATTGTTTGACTTTTGCAAATTTTACATCTCCGACGCGCATTATTTACGTCACGAATTATTACGTGACCAACAAGGTCTTTCTTTACAGCTTCAGGCAACCTATTTTTGCTGCTATGTCCCAATTCTGACTTCCATTTACTTCTTCCCTTCGGAGAAGGGTGAGTACAATCTGTGATCTGAAATCAATTTGACTTGTCTTTTCGCCAGTTACTAATGTGTACAATTTCCAGGCATTTTACAATGGCACTATCAATACCATTTGTAAAAAGTGGCCACCACCATTGTTTGCCTCTTATTCTTATTCTGTAATTTGCAATAGCATTGTCATGCAAATCTACACCACCCATTCCCTGATTGTATTGAAAAATGGTCTTGGGCTGTTGAACTATTTGCTGCTTTTTCTCCTTACGGTTATACCGTTTCGTGTTGACAAGAGGTTCCAAGGTGCCGACATTTGTTGCCACTGTGACAACTGAATGCGATCTAACTAAGAAAATCTCATTTTCTTTGTCCATCATGTAGTCATATGTTCCTTTATTTGCTTTACCAATTTCTTTACATGTTCAAAGAGGGCAGTTTGAGGTACAGTTTTCTTCACGCGCACTGCTGCCTCAAAGGAGAAGAGAGAAGCTTTCGTGGTTGTCGCTTTCGTCTGTTTTGTTTTCAATTCCCAGAAGAACCTACGAATAGCTTGGACACGTGCTTATCTTATCTTAAAATGCCGGTGACAAACTTCTAACACGGCAGTGTATCGCCTGTCTCATATTCCATTTCTAATTATAAGGTTCTGCGAACTGGCGAGTTCGGAATGATATACCAAGCGCGCGCGCGTGGGCATCACTGGTCAACCGGAGAACTCCCAACGTTGCGTGAACGCATCACGATATTGATTTACTTACAGCATCCGTTTCGAGAATCACTTTTCACTCAAACTTTTACACTTGTCTTTATATAGTATATACTTACCACTTTCGTTATAAATTGCTTCGCAGTTCATCAATTTTGAAAGAAAAGAAAATAATTAGTAACCTCATGAAATTACGCTGCACAACCCGAAGAGAAAAAATTAATAAGTCAGTACCAATATTTTGTTTACTAAAGTAAAAAAATATATACGAATCACAATGAATTAAACGTATTGTGAAAAAATTCACAGATGCAATGTTATAATAGAAAAGTAGAAAAAAAATCATGAACCTTGCGTTGCGTTCACGCAACGTTGGGAAGAAATGGGTTAAACGAAAGTTCGCAACAAATCTTGTTAATGGCGTGAACGACCACTTAACATTAGAAACATTAAATTTCTGACAGATTTCGAATTAAAGATTTGCGCCATGGAAGTCCGTCGGCTCGCGCATTGACTCGCTCGACTCCGTTCGGGTGTCTTCGTGTACGTTCGTGGCTCCTCATTTTGCTCTCCCGAGACACAAGTTGTTTTTACCACTTTTAGTGCTAATCAACTAGTGATAATGTTGCGAAATTATACTACAAGAGCGCTCCACAGCGCCAAAAGGTGGTTATAAGAGAATATTATTTTCTGTAAAAAGAAGTAAAACGGTTAGAACTTAGTTGCGCACGCTCCGTCAACGCAAAATTAATTTAGAATACGTCATTATCCATCCGTTAAACGCACCCACCACAGTTACATTTTGGAGACCCCTCTCGTCCTGCTGCTGCTTGCAGTGGTGCCAGTGGGAGCTGGAGATGGCGCAGCACAAGCTGTTCAGCGAGGACCGCGAGTTCCTGGTGCTGCTGGTGCTGGAGCCGCTGGAGCGCCGGCGCCTTCCGCGCCTGCTGCGCTTCCTGCTGGACACGCGTCCGGTGGTGCACTGGCCGCGGCCCGAGACGGCGCCGGCGGTGATGGCGGCGGCCGCACAGCTGCGCGTGGTGCTGGGGCCCAGCCTCCGCCAGAACGCCCTGGCGGACCCGCCGCCGGTGGATGAACCCTGGCCAGACGACAACGAACGAACACCCCTGCTCGACAACCAACGCACACACGTGTATGCAGATATTTAATCATTGAATTGTTTAGGCCCTAGATTTTTACAAGATTGGTGAAATGTACTACTCGCTTTTATACGTTTCATATATGTCTTGTTGCTCTGGAACTCTGCACTTCTTTAAATAGTTGTTAATTAACACATTTTTACAAACGTGTGAATATAAATAAAATATTCGGTATAAACAACAAAGATTTTAAGAATTTACCCACAAATCGCAGAAAAGTTCTCTTCTATTTCGTGAACATTCTTTCAGAAATTTACAATAGGATTTCTTTTCCCCAAATATTCCATGCCTCAGGCAATAACGTAAACATTCAAAACATATACCCAACAAGCTGCTTCAAGGCTAAATGAATTTCAGAAATTTCTCAATGCGTAACTTAGTGAAACCATCCTATAAGAAATAAATCTTACACCGTGGTAAAACTAATTTATTGCTCAACTCGCGCGTATGGGTATCCCAATGTCATTTGGCGGAATTGCGAGATCAAAAAGTTTCGTTAGCCAAAAAGAGCAATTTGAATACCGTTCGTTAAGAATGATACATTCAATTGCCCGTTTGATGTGTAAACTTCCATTGAAACAGTACTCCTTCATTCACTATTGATTTGTTATTACGAAACCAATTTGAAACATCTGAAATGGTACTACTCAAAGTTTCTTTAGTATAGAACATTCATGTCATCATTATAGACAACGGTTTTTCCGCTTTTAATGCAAAAAGATATATCATTTACGTAGAGAAAAAAAGATGACAGTCTAATATCGAACGCTACGGAAACCCTCGCTCAAACTGTAATGAACACGAATGATGGATAAATAATGTAATTTCATCCCAAAACAGGATTTCTGCTCTTTGGAATCAATTAAGTTTTAAGTACAAAGATTCGAATTCTATAAGTGGTTAATTTTGAAAGAAAATTTACTTTTTTTAAAAGAAATTTATATTTCTCAGATAATTCTTTTATTTTTTGAATTTATTCATTGACTTTTGATGCTAGTATATTGATCCTCACAAGTGCTTGTTGATAAATGCTTAAGTCTACCACTCTCAGCGCAAGCCAAGGAAGTAGGGTAATGGGGTATAATGAAGGAACTTAGCTACGTAATAATGTGTAACGGAGGAACATGAGCTGTCATAATAAGTGTGCTCTAGCCTTCCCTTCTACTATAGCAGGCTTTGGAAAGCCGCATACATTATTGCAAAGTGATGCAAATCTCTATGGAAGCTCAACGGCTGGGAGCACGGTGCGCGGAACAAGATAGCCGAAGACATCAGATCACCTGGAATGTTTGCATACCTAAGTAGGTCCATAAGAACCAAACGGCGAGGGGTTTGAAGTATATTATTAGTTTTGTTCGGAATTTTTCTAAGTTTAGAACTATATTTAAAAATGTTTTTTCTTAAGAGTATTCTTTTGAAAAAAGAAATGGGTGGTTATCTTTACATGCATTTAATGAAAATATTGAATGATCATAAAAAATAAATTTAAAATGAGTACGTCATTTCGAAAAATATTGTCATGTAGGTTCGATAGATTTACTTATTCTCAGTAACAATTTAGTACCTATCCCTTTCTCGGAAACCGAGTTCCTCTCACAGTGCGACAAAAAGCCGACGGAGCTGCGCATCTCACCGGTTCAGCAACGCTGCTTCTTTGGGCAGCATGTTTTATTCCGGCTCTTCGGCGGTTGTTGTTTGCTCTCCTGTCGCCAGCCGTGTCACGTGGTCTGTGGGGAGTCCCAGTCACGATGCGCCCGTAAGCCGATGCGCCCGGCTGGCGGGAAACAAGTTGTCACCCCCTTCCAGCGACCAGCTGCCTAAATTTTTCACCGGCCGAGAGAGGTGCCGCTGCGTTGGGGAGGGCAAATGAAAGTGGCGGAGCGACAGAAGATCTCCACCGGACGAAAAAGTACCATCAGTTCAGGAGGCCTCGAGTCGAGTGGAAATAAAAAGTTCACGAAAGGGAAATGTAGATGGTGGAAGTTTTTGATACTGTCGTTTCCAAGGAGCAAGGGGCAATATATGGAAAATCTGAATTGTCGCAGGTTAAGTTGCACAAATATTAATAATAATTTTCGTCGATATTTGAAACAATTAAAAATATAGTGTTTTACATAACACAATATTAAATAGAAACTAGTTTATAAATACGAATTATGATGTAGTGTTAAAATTCAAATTAAAAGTGCTTCGAAACTTCATGATACTCTAAACATTTGTTCTGACCTTTTACTTTTGCTAGATTATATGCATGGTATGTGCCATGTTATATATTATGTGCCCCTCAGGTGGCTAACGGACAGCATGTTAGCTTTCCATGGTTCGATTCGATTCCGGTTGGGGTAAAATATAGCTGTAGATTGTAATACAGTCGTCTCTATCTATAGCTGTGCAACGAAAGAAAAAAATTCTAAGCTCGATGTTCTCAGGCCCGGGGACACCAGTAGCTGAGAAAAGTGGTGTAATAGATTCCTAAAATGACAAATACAAACAGAAACATTTTTATTTTACTACTTGGTTCTTTCTATTAAATATTTTCTATGAAATAAATCTTGTTTCAGTGTTCTTCTAGTTGAAAACGCTACATAGTTCTTTGAGTTGACGTAAGAGTAAGCTCGTTGTGCGTGACCGTTACTGCCTGCAATCAGTCAGACTTTCAATGCAGCAGATGGATCAGTTACACACTCGCGCTTCATTAATGGAATCCAATTCCAAACGCACTTCATTATCCACAGAAAATGAAACCACAGTCAGTTATCAAACATTCCGATGTGCACAACAAGGATATCTTGATTAACTCATTTCAGAGAACTAAAAACTTTAGTGGGAAGAAAACCATAAGGGAAGTTTTTCTATAATATGCAGTTATCTTGAAATTATATATTTACATTTTAATATTACAAGCTATTTTAATTCGCATTTATTACTTAATTAAGGTTCCTGTTTATAATTGATCGTTCTCTCCAAACCTACTTGCAAATATCTGCATGTAGAATAAAATTATGGAAATCATCATTGTCAACTTAGATTTATTGAGTTAGTCGACTTTCGATGGTTTGGTCGTCATCGGTATGTAGCGAAAGTCGGGAGACAGACAACTTAGTAGATATAAGTTGCCAATGATTCCTATTCTTCTTCTTCTTTGAATAATATTAACGTCGTTAGCATTCTTACATTATCTATGTGTATCTCGAAAGGCAAATTTGTCGAACAACAACGAATTAAAAAAATAAGCCATATTCAACGAATACAAGATCGTTCGCACTCCTTGATCCATCACAGCCCAGGAAAACAACATATCTCAACAATCATCCTAAATCAGAACTAAATCCAGATGAAGACTATGTGCCCAAACTCGCTGATTTATTTTTATTGAGACATTTATTATGTTTTCCCCGTTCTTAATACATTAACATTCTTCCAATATTATAATTTCATGTGCTCCGAACCGAAATCTCGGAGCACGATTAATTCGAAATGCATTTTATATGGAAAGGCATATTTAACGAAAAAGAATTGAAAATATTTATAAAAGTGGGCAATAGAAACTGGTTCTACGGAAACTCAGAATGTGAATCTCTAATAAAAAGAAAATTTCACATATCCTACTTTTAAATAATAACATTCACCTTTCTCATAAATTCTGTAATTATTCAACTTCCAAATTATTGCATGGGAGCTTCCTTTATTTAAGATTAGAGCTTCCTTGCTATCGAATTTCCTGTAACAATTAATTATACAAACAATATAAACATTTTTTAAATTCTTTATTACTTTACATTACATTATTATATTTATTTAAACTGCAATTGGGTATGACTCGGTGGCAGTTGATTAACAATAATTACAATGATAATAACAAGATAATAAAAAATTACAATACATAATGATACAAAAGAATACGATGCATAATCATACTATCGCTAATATTAAGTGTTATAACAATTATTTCAACTGTACTATGATATACAACAATTACATGTTAGTGATAATAAAAATCAGTACAAGCTAAATAGATATTGGCTAAATTAGATTAAAAAAGGCATTTATCACGTTCACTACACTTCACTGCACCACATTACACTACACTACACTGTTTTGCGTTGGATTGCACTAAGCAGCACTTCACCATACTTCACATCACTTAATTACTCATTTAACATCTATTACTCTCAGCTTGTTCTAACTTATTTCTAAAACTACGTGCACTTAGAGGAAAGGGGTTGAAAGTTGCTGCTGGTAAACTGTTCCAATCTCTATTTCCTCTGTTGCAAAACGAGAATTTCTCAAGATCTGAATTTTTTTTCCTTGTTCGAATTTTGTGGATGTAATCGCTTCGGCCTAAATAATTTGTTTTTTCCAGTCTAACCTGAATTTCCTTCCATGCTGGCTGACCTGCGTACGATTTATAAAGAGCACAAAGCTCGTCGTTATTCTTCTCGTTTCTAGAGGTTCCCATGACTTTTTTAAGTTAGTTCTATAGGTAAACTTATTCGCTTTCCTCTGTATTCTACCTAGGTTTTTCCGGTGCGACTTTCTGTACGGATCTCAACATGCTACTCCGTATTCCATGAGAGGTCGAACCAACGAAACAATGGTTTATGGTCCCACTTTAACTACTAAGTCATGTAGATACTCCAATATAAACTTTGTCCGTGTTGTACTAACACTATAATAAATCCAACAAAACAAATAAAATTTTGCATATAAAAATAATACATATTCATTCTAATCATCCCATTTACATTCATTCATCCCTCACTTTCATTTCTACCATGCACGGTCATGCTTCTTTAATTCTTTCCATTCCTTTCTTGAACTCGTAATCTCTACTAAAGTACGATTTATAACTTTATCTTCCTACAATTTAAGAAAATGTCTTTGCACTTCCTTGATATCGCCCAGTTTGCTTGCTTGACCGATGACATGTGACCATTTGCATTACCAATCCATATTATTCTTCAACGTCGATCAACATCCGCATCTACACCGCCATCTTGCACCCTTTCTGATCCACTTCCCAGTTTCCAAATTTCCTTCTAAAATCTTCAATATCACCATGAAGAACTTCGTTTTTCATAAAGTATTCCACAAATTTTCGACCCTACTTTCGTACACTTCATCCACGTAAGCTTCTTTCTTACTTTAAACTAACAATTTCTTATCCCGGATAATACGCTCTGACACAACCGTGTTTCACTAGTGTTCATTCTCTTCTGATATCCATCACTAACCACACATGCCTTCAACTATCTTCTTCTCTGATCAAATGATTTTTAAAAGTGTGCCATGTTCTTTATCCTGCGGAGATCTATTCACTTATTTCTCCAAATTTGTCTTGTATTTGGCTTCTTATATAGTCACCAAGAACATTGTTTCTGTCCGATAATTTATTTACTTCTACTCTTTTACTTCCTTTACACAAAATCACATTTTAGATGTTCAAATTTTTATACAATATTCTCACACAATTTTATCACTCTCGTATTTGCGTCTACAACGTTTCTTTCTTCATTTTATATCCAAAAACAATTTTTTTATTATACTCACGGTTCATTTGTCTCATTTTGTCACTTGTATTGCAAAAACCATCTCCATTTTACATATTTCTAGACCTATTTGAGATGGTCAGAAGTAACTCATCCTAACAGATCAAGCCTGGACAACGTCCACCCCCGTGGGCATTCTGCACACGTGCGAGCCGACCGTCTGCCCGCGACAGCGCCGAAAGTGCAAGTAGTGGGAGAGTATTCTGCGATTTTTCTAACATTGCCTCTCAACGCCCATCTTCACAATGAAATATGTCACGGTATTTCACTTTTCTCAGTCGTGCTGCTAGGTATCGCATGATCGCGACCTTATAAAGTAGTACGTGCGATCATGGGACTTCTAGCGTCACGTCGGAGAAAAACGTGAAATGTCGTGTGATATTCCATCGTGGCCACAGGAGCTCGAGAGGCAGCGTTAGAAAAATCGCAGTATAGGAAGCATTGAGGAAGGGAAGACTGTCTGAAGGTGGCTCTACATCATTCGCTATTTCGGCGAACTGCGAGCAACCGCTCGCCAAATCCCGAGAAGTGTGGATGAGTCGCTTGCTATTTGCCGAATGATGAACATTCGGCGCTCGCCCGACATGTGTCGGTCTTTTGGACACATCAAAGGGAGCGAAGATTTGCCGAATACATCAGCTGGTCGGGATCGGGCGAGAAGTAGCTCGCTGCTCGGCGAATGCCGAATGTGTAGAGCCACCTTCACGTAGAACGACACGGCGCGTAGGTTGAATGTCTGGGTGTCTAAAATAATGATCCATGCTGCAAAATTAGCATGCCCACTTATTTAAATGGATAATGTCTAATATTTCAAGTTTCAAGGGCTATAATTTAATGTTTACGTTCTCTGCACTGCTGTATATCCACCTTTGTATCCACCACTGTATGTATTTTCTTTTTTAATTTTTTAAAAAATTAACATGCTCATCGTGACTTTTAACCAATATTTTAAAGCAGTAGATTTAAAAAAATATTATTTAATTCTCACAAAAAATTACAATTTAATAATTGATAGTTCACCAGGAACGATATAATTTCCAAATCATAGATACATGAAGGAAATTATGAGAGCCATCTCTCACATCAAGAGTGACATAAAAATAGAATACGTGGCAATTCCAAGAAAGGTAATATTTAACAGCACACATATCTGTGCCCATTTTTCCACATTATGAAACTGAATAAAAGAGATCAACGACCAAACTTCTGTGACGATATATCACGGACAAACATGAAATTATCATGGGTATTGTTAAATAGGATGCAAAGGTCTTAATATTTGTATACGGTATTATAAACGATTTTGCACTCTTGTCAGAAATTAGAGCAGAAAATAATCATAATTTTATAAAGTATAATATGTTTGCGCTTTGAGAGAACCATGTTATTCAATTAAACATAGTTAATGAAAAATGGTTTATTACTGTCATCATCAAACAATAACAATTCAGTATCATAATTTTTTGTTTAGTAAAACAATAAATTTGAGATTACTTAGTATTAAAAAGAAATACATTATCATCCCTACAAGCGATTATAATACTTGGTGTTCAAATCTAATATGTATAATTTGTTGTAGTTTTATATTTCGCATTGTCATATATCGACAACAAACATTTACAATATAATACAAAAGGCAATATTACTTGAAGTATAACTGATCGTCATGTTCTCGCCGTTTGCTCTTTAAATTTACGCGCTATGATTTACATTGTGTATTCTAATTGGTAGTCCCCACTCCTAGAGAGAGTCTCTTGCCCATCCTTCATCGATTTTCGCATTTGCCCCCGAGCTGCTCGCGCGCAGCTCCTGACGTCAGTGAAAGTGCAAAATGTTGTGCAGGCCTGAAATACAGATTTATTGACCTGTCAATTGCTAAGAACATTTTAGCCCATTGTTAATAACCTCATTGGGAGCCGCAATGGATCAATAGTAGGGCACTGGCTTTCTGACCTGAACGACACAGGTTCGAATCCTGGCGGAGGTTAGGATTTTCATCTGGTGCTTTCCATTCAGGACGGCTCGGGGTTCGGCTCACCCTCCTTTCCAAGAGAGAACCAGGATCTTTCCTGGAGGTCAAGGCGGCCAGAGCGTTGTGCTCGCCACACAACCTTCTTGTGTCGTCGACGGTGTCCAAGCGCTTCACCTCGCCTGTGGGCCACATCGACCTGCGTTCATTGCACAGGGATACCTCTACCTATTGGTGATCAATTAGTAGATAGTGAGAGGAATGAAACGAGAGGCAATGGAGATGGAAGAACCTCCAGAAAAGCTGCCGAGACCTCGCTTTGTCCTCTACAAATTGCAAGTGAGTTGCACCTTCTTCAGGGGTCGAACCTACGGTTTTTCAACCAGCAATACTGGTTGGCAATTTTAATTTCTATGGTTCATTCTCATGATAATGATTATTTTCAATATTTGTAGTATTACGATGTTAAAGTTTATTTTTTTGTTTATGTTTATGATCCCTCTTCTTTTTTTAAATGGAATGTTTTGGTGAATGGTTCAGTTTGATTTTTGATGGCATTTATTTATATATTGACTATTAATTTGAGTGGAAATATTGAGGGTCTAGGTTATATTTTAGGAGAGAACACTAACGGTTTCCGCACCAATTCTGTAAGTTTCTGGTCGTTTTTTGCGTCATATTTCAAATAATTTCGGCAGGCATTGGCATTCCTACCATTTTCACCTTCTCTTTTAGGGTTTCGTAATTTTATTGACATTACCTATGATATGCCTATAAATCTTGCGATGACAGTTTTGAGCTGTAATATTTTGATGGTACATCTTCACTTGAGAGAATACTGTCGTTAAAATATTTTCCAAATACTCGTTTTGTTTAACATTCTGCTTACAAAAATGTGGACAGCCCTTAACTGTTTGCAGCATTGTGTTAAAAGCAGAATACTACCTTGGCAATAATTTTCCTAATGTTGCATGGTGAATTGACTGTGCCAAACTTCAAATTCCGGAGCGCCCCTGTAGTCGGTGGACGATGCACCATATATCATAAGGATCTAAGGCGTATTTGCACATGTGTGTTCAGTGTGCCACGATATTTCTAGTGGCTTTGGTGCTAAGACTGGTATTCATTTGGGAGTTTCTGGATTCTATGGTTAGAATCTTGATAAAGTAGCAATGTTTTCCTCTATATCTTAGTGTTTTATAGTATTATTGTAGAGAACAAGCTGTTGCTTGGGGATTCCATGTAAAAGTGCCTGTTACGGACAAACAATAGTGAGACCCTTCCGCTTTTATTGAGGATAAAAACGGGTCACTTTAAGCGCTACTTCAATGCCACATCCTTCAAAATGCGTGCGCGCGGCAAGTTGCCAGAAGTATCCGACAGAATTCGCTCCTATCGCAGAACCACTATCCCGCGCTCCGAACGGTATGAGGCAGGTCTTCTGCAAACGGGTCGTTGTGCACTTGTGAAAAGTGCATTGAACGAAGTAATTTGAATCAATCCTTTTTAGTTAATGCACTTAAGAACTGAGAAATTTAGTAAATTGTAAATTATTGAACAAAGATAGTTACATTTGTTGAATAATTAGAGGAGAATTTGAGGACTAAATAGTGTTCAAGCGAACTCATCAGATGTCATTACATTCTAGAAATATTGTTTTGTGATAAATAGATATGTAAGTAAGATTTGTGATGTACATTTAGTGTAATTTATAGGAGTAACTACGAGGGTTGGGGCAGAAGCCATGGCAACTATTTTTTTCTAAAAGAAATGTTATCTGATAGCAGAATTTAATTTATATCTCGAAAGAAATGCTGCAGTAGGGTGTGTTTACATCAACAGATGGCTCTGCAAGTGTTTCTTTTAGCACAGAGAGCAACTGGAAATCAGTTGTCCGTCTACCGCCGTGAGAGGTGAATGTAACATGTTTCCAACAGTGCTCTCACTCCAAGAGAGCCGTTCACCATGAAAGGAATGCCCGAGAATGTCGCAGGGAATTGGTGGAAACTCATTGACAGTCGTGCCGGACAGCCGTGAGATGATCAGGAGAGTTTCTACAAAGATGTGCAGCAACCAGTGATCAGCAACGCACGTGACGACTGTGAGTGTGCGGATCAATGTGATGTGCGATAATCGAGCATATACCTAATGAGGTCTTTAGAACGGGTATGTAATGTGTCGAATTTGTGAAGTCATATTCCCTAAAATGCCTTAGAACATGAAACGAGTACGGAAATTTTAAATACCTTAATAAATATGATAAATTCAATTTTTGTGTGTTGATAAATGTCCAAGCACTTCGATTATACATTGTCTTTTCATGCGTATATTTGAAATTTTCCACCCCTACTCGTATTTTCAAAAAAACAAAAACCCAACCCTCGTATTTTAAGATTGTTTAGGAAATTTCTCATATTCTTTACGCCAAAGAATTATTATAATAATATTTAATTTCGTAGGAACAGTGGAGAAACGAAAGTGTATTTCTGTTAGCTGTGTGTTATACAAGGTCATAAAAGTTGGAAAACTTGGAGGAGCTTCAAGTGTATTTGTGTATGTATATATTATTAATTGCAAAGCTAGAGCAAAAATATCCCACGTGCATAATTAAAAATTTGAATATGAACTGCACCCCTACTTCTAACGGAGCTAGTTAGGACGTCATAATATGTTGCAAAGCCAAAAAATGTAGCAATTACATTACTTGAGACTATAACAAAATTTGAGGATCACAGTAGTTTTGAGAAAATGTAAGAGAAAAGATAGATGGTGGCAGTACGTGTGTATTCAATGGGTCAAAACAATTTAAATTTTGAAATATATTTTATAAGTACTGGGAATCTGAAGCAAGTACACTGCAGGCACACGAAAAGATATAGGTGAAAATCTCGTTTTCTTTGGCCGAGGAACTGGCTGATAAAATTCAGTTTTGTCAGTTACTTCACAACCAATAGTTAGAGACTTATAATTGCACGAATACATTTTTGCCTAACGAACGATGCACCCAATTGGAAAAACCTGTCAATGCTCACAATAGACAAGGAGCTGAGCAGAGCAGATAATGTTTGGTAAGTAAGCTACTCAGGATTTTCATAACCTGAAATGTTATATCTGTCCATACAGTATCGAATTTCAAACATTACTTCTTGTAAAAGCTACTCTTGAAGCTCATCACTAACAGTGAGCTTTTCAGTCAGTTTCTTTTATTCTTTAGTTCTGTCACCCTTATCAGCAAACATTGATGCAATAGTATTAACAGTTTGTTGTATCTCTATCAATTATTCACAAGAAACCCTCCTAATTTGTCATGTAGAAACTTATCTTAATTTTTCATTAATAAATAACGCATGTATGATAATCAGATTGTAAATTTGTATTTTTCTATATTTTTTGAAAGATGGGAAAATTGAATAATTTGGTCATACATTTAGGCTAGCTGTGGATTATTTGCATGTCGAGAATAATAAATTCCACTTAACGTCTTATAATTCTCTGGGGGAGGCGTGTGTTTGTAATTAGTGGACCGTGAATTAATTAGAGCGTGACCCATTTACACCCCACTCTGACATCCGTTGGATAGCCAGCTTAAATTGGAGGACCACTGGCGATGAGTTAATGTATTAGCAAGTCGGCAATCTTGCGTTCCTGAAATTAATTACACAGGTGCTGTCATCACTCAGAAGGGAATCAACAAACGTGTGAAACTAATACATAATTAAATTGCTAATGAATACAAAGGGGAATAGTGAGTACATTAAGTGATTGAACTAAAGCTGAAAGAAAAACATATAGAAAATACATTACATCCTATGATGTGCCTTGACATGGGTGACGAAAAACAGTACTTGAAGAACGAGAGAGCACGACCGCTGGTTAGCCGGTCACAAGGTCGAAGGTGTTACCACCTGCAGGAATTCAGGCAGAGCCGTAAGAGCACAATAGAGACTCGTGGTACACGGTTGGCAGCACTTGCACAGTTCAGACACTACACACACACACACACAAGCGAGGATGTGCTCGCGTGACAGAGGCAGTGCCTACCGAGTTGCATCATATTGCGTAAGATGAAAGGCTGGCTGTACCGGAGCTGTTCGATCATATCTCACAGACGTAACAATTTAACACTGGAATCACAGTTTTACGCAAGTGATTAACTACCGTGCGAATATGTGATACAAAGACAGCGAGCATTAACTCATACTTGCTATCGCTGGTAAAAAGTGTGAGTTGTTGAAAACGTTCATGACAAACAATTGAGAGACAGTGACTAGCTGTTGCACACATTGAACACTGCACATGTTAACACTTCGCAAGATAGAAAACTTCCATTTATATATTTCAAATTATAATGTAGAATGATGCAAGCGTTATGCAACAGCACGTACGCTTCTGTTGAAAGTTTCAACTCGACTGACTCTCGCTTGCTTGTTCATTGGCGGAGGCAAGCCGGCCGGTGCCAGGGAGCGCACAGGGCCAATCAGGGCGCGAGTAAATATTAATTCTTACATTGCGTTTAAGTAAGTTACAAAATAACAAATTAAAAACCTATGTTTTACTAAGGCATTTTAAATTGTAAAATTTATGGGATATATTAGACAAATAAACATGAGGTCGTAAAATGGACTAGAACATACTTAACTGCAGTAGGCGGCGTTTCCTGGAAGCGTGATCAGGCGATCATGCCACCGGATGAGCTTTTCTGGAAATCACAATCTGGGTCTTATGAGCCGAACGTATTTCGTAATTAAGAATAAAATACGTAATCAAATAATTGTACAAATAGCTTAGTCATAAAGCGATGGACTTATGAAAATAAATGGATAATGATAAACAGATTGCTTTTCCGAACAATAATTTATTCTAAGAACAGAAGTGTTTTTGAAAAATAATGTACGTTTGAATTACTTAGCGTTGTACACCGACAGTACGCTTAAGTTGAACAAAAAAATAAATAATAAAAATATATTAAAACTTAAACCATCTGTTTCAAAAGTTAATTTGCATTTTAAAACATTCAAATTGTACAAAATTCCAGTATTCGTTTTACTAGATTTTTGGAGCAGTAAAACGGGATATTCAATCTCATAACGTCTCTTCTAGACTAGGAAATTACGAGTAGCAACGTTATCTTCATTTAAATGCAAATCACCACCTCTATTTTTATTTTACACAATATATTTTTCACGTAGAACTGCGTGACACCAAAGATTTTTCGGTTGAAGCAAGTCTTGTTTCAGTCATTAATCACTGTAGAATGTATGTTACGTGTGCCTCCATGCCGATTAAAACGTGATCTGCCCATGAAAGCCATTTGCTCAGGGGTCGGTCACTTTTTCAGATCTACGAGAGCACTGTACAGAGAAAGGGGCGAATGACCTTGAAAGGGAGATGTTGCGGAACCGCACTGAACAAGTCCCTTCTCTCTACAAAGGATTTTTTACGTCTCGCTGGGTCGTGAGTTGCCCAGGGTGAGAGGGATGGCGCTGGCTAGAGAAGGAAACGGATTTTGAGTGATGACCCGGTGAAATTGTAATGATTAACATTGCACATACTATTTATTTATTAAATTATGAATACAAAGGTTAAAAATGAAAAATGATTATGACTCTGAATTAATTATTTACACAAATGTCTAGAGGAAAATGAAATGAAATAGGAACATGAAAATTAACGTACATGAAAGTGTTTTAAATAACGCGTCTCTTATTCTGGTAAAACGATATTGTTGAGTTTATGGCATATAAATTCACAGGTTGTGCGGCACGAAAGGCGAAAGTGACACTTGTTCCTTTCCAGACGCAGGTGGTGTGAAGAGTAGACCTCTGCGTTGCACAGTCGAGTGGATTTCAGAATGCAAGCTCCCACAGCGTACAGCGATGGCAAGGCGCGTATGCAGAGCCGAAAAGCAGTCCCGGACTCATGCTCAACTGCAATAGGAATGCAAGGCAGCGGATGACTTGGTTAGCTGCCAATAGTCGACAGGGAAGATGAATGCCGTACAACACGAACCAATGTAGAGCGCGATATGCAACATTGATACTCCCGATGGTGCATGTATGCACTGCTGAAGCAGAGACTTGTTTGACTGCAGTCTAAAGTAGCGAAAGCTTGGCGCCTCCCCCCTCTCACTTTCGGACGGCTGGATGTTGCCCGACCGACTGGCGTCTGGCTACGTGCGATTTCATCGCAATATTGTATTTTTAATAACACGCCGAAAAAAAGTTGAACCTTGGCAATTTACAAAACGTAAGGGATTTCAATGAAAATGAGACCTGCGCCATTGGTTTAAATGCCCTCTACGCTATCCGAGGACAAAGTTTAATCCGTTTTGAAGCCATTTAAGGGAAATTTTTGAAAAGGTTTTTAAGGCATCATGTGAAATACGTCCAAAAATGAACTTCTAAACGAAGCGTTCTAGGGCATTAAAAACAACAATTTTGAGGCCGAAAAGTTTCTCATTCCGCAATCTACAAGATAAGATTTCTTGAACATTCTATTACGTTTTTGCTGGGCCAACGCTTCTTGATATTAGTCCACTTACTCAGAGAGGTGTAGAATCAGCAATTAAATCTGAATTCGAGGGACAGAGGAGAGAGAGACATAGAGACACACACACAGACAGGTCCGGCGCTAGTACCCCACCTGCACAGAGACATGAAAAATCTGCAACTAAATGTAAATGAGAGAGAGGGAGATATGGAGAGAGGAAGAGAGACAAGGGAAAAGAAAATGAGAGGGAGGGAGAGACGGAGAGAGTGAGATGGAGGGGGAGAGACGCAAATGGAGTGAGAGGCAGAGACGGGGAGATGGAGAGTGAGGGAGATGAAGGGCAGAACAACGTCTGTCGGGTTCCGCTAGTTTACTATATAAATATGAACATGTTTTATTCACTTTTTCATTACCAGGACTCAACAATATATTATTTCTGTCCAGAATGTGCAGTTTTCCGGCGCAGCAATAGTACCATACTTTCTCTTCTTACTATGAAAGGGCAAGAAAATAAAAAATCAAGGTTAACAATCTAAAAATGTGGATGTAATAATGTTTTGGAAAATTCCAGTTTTAAACGTGATTGTCAAATATTCCAAATTACAGTCATCAAGAAGATGAATGTATTTTAACTATGAAACGCTCGTTTCCTTCACCAACGAATAAACAGTTGTGGCTGAAGCGTCTTATAAATTTTCAGGTGAATTTTATTTATCTCACACTCGCATAGCTTTTACAGATCTTTATAGTATTAATGACTTTGTTAACTTTTTATACGGAATGAAACAAAACTGTTGGTCTCTAAATAGTGATTATTGTATCTATTTTGTGTGTGGCTCTTACAGAGATGTATAGTGCACTAATGCGAGTAACGACCAATTGCAGTTAACCCTCAGGGAAACACAGCACAGAATACACTTCTACCCGTATCACATCACACACAGTTCGTAACTGTTTATGACGTAACAATAAAATAAAAAGATAAATGACAACGAAGGAACGCCTCAAAATGTTTAGCAAACGCTCGCATGTACGTACGTGCATGGCTTCCACAATGTTCCAGTTTGATTGACACTTCGCATGCGGGCGTTCCTAAACCTCAGGGGAGCTCTGAATGCCGGGCGTAGGTTTGTCACCCTTGCCGCGCGTGGCCGGGGCGGAATGCGCCCGTGGACAGGTCGCTGCCAGCCGCCCCGCCCCCACGCCGCGTGTCGTGTCGGGGCGTGTCCGCCGCGAGCGCTTTTTGATAGCGCGCTTGCAAATTATGGTTCGGGAGCGGCGCGCGTTCACGGCGACGCGTGTTTTGCGCGCGTGGGTGGGCCTGTCACCGCCCTTGCACCTGCGTGCCCCGCTGGGGCCGCGTCGAACGCCACGGGGCGCGGACAAAAGGGCACCTGTTACGCCCCCGCCCCCTCACCCGCCCAGTCAGATCGGTGGGCGCTGCAGGATAACGGGAGCGCTGGGCAAGGCTTGCTGTGGCAGATCTGATGACCGTTGGCAGTCCGTATCGCTTTAGGGGAGACTCGAGGGGGAAAAATAAGTTTTCCAGTTGAAAATGTTGGCTATCTGTAGAACTTTTCTTTACAGAATGAGACAGATGTGAATCTCATTTCCGTACAAACTAATACTAAAGAATGAATTTAACTCTTATTTTATTCTGACACTTCTTTCCTTACTTCTTCTAATCCTTCATCTTCTTTGCCTCCAATTTGCTCCCCTACATTTGCCTTCTTTTTTGTGTCTTACTGCTAGTACTATATGATTCACGTAGTGACTGTTGCAAAATCTCCTAACGGCACGTCGCACAGTGTGTAATTTTGGCCAAATAGCTGTAAAAAATTAAATTTTTGAGTGAATTGAAATACTAAAATTGTTATATTTCTGTATGGAAGTATGTCTGAACTGTGTGAAAACGTTGTTAGTTTTATCTTGAAGGTCACATGGATCACATGGTATACTATGTTCAAACACGTCTATCGCCGCTCAGCCAGTGCTCTGCTCTGAATGACCCTTTTCAGTCCGTGAAGTTCTCGGTCGGGATAAAACACTTACCTCATTCTGTGAATTGTGGGTTTGTTATTTTTGGTTGTAATTTACATGGTTTTACGATTATTTTTATGTGAATAATATTTAAATATTGATTTTTATTGTGCCTAAAAACTTCAATTAGAGTTTTCAATCTAAATTCAATTAGAGTTTTCAATCTAAATTCAATTAGCGTTTGTGTGTTACAAACTATTCGGACCATATATATTTTAAAACAAGTACTTTTGAGTTCTTAATCGTGAAAAGCTAGGTGCTTATACATGCGTATCTAAACGTTTTTTGAAAAAGGCTTATCAATTTACCTGCAGGTTATTTGATACATGGGTAAAAAATTCAATTGATGAGATATTTGAAGCTGTATTAAATGTTTTCTTATGTGAATTAGGAATTGTAGAACCTCAGAAAGCATTGTTGGACAAAATTAAGTGTCGTAAGTGTGTAGATGTATTTGTCAAAAAGTTGAAACGAGATGGCAAAACTCTGAGAAGTAAGGAGTCGTTCTTGAAATATAATTCGTTTTGGCTGCAAGAAACTCTTACACTTCCGCATTACGTTAGATTAGAGGCAGCCTCAGGCTCATCGCAAATAAATGTAAAAATTAATTAAGTTGGAAGGCCTGTTGAGTCCTTCAGATACTGTGGGATTAAGGCTAAATGTACCGAAAAAAACTTGTAGGAAAATTCAATAGATCGCAGCACCATCAGCAGGAATTTACTTTACCGATAACGTCTGAACAAATGATCCGATTTTCGATCTGTAAACGGCATTTGACTCCTGTTTATAATAGAATTTACGCTACGAAGCCCTTTTTCCAAAAAAACTAGCAGAAACTCGATTTTTAAAATTTTTCTCGTACTTCCGGGAACAATTTCAAAAATGTGGGCTTATAGCGCGATGGCGACACGCTTCCAGAATCCAACGCCGTGTCAAACATGCAAATCGGATAAATAGGAGCGACGGTAAGTGAAATTTCGAAAAACACCTCACCCCACTCCCCCTTCCCTTTCCCCTTCCACGCCGCCGGGACATCCGCCCCTTGTGGGCCGGGCGGCGCGGCGAAGCCGGCACGGGCGAGCCGGCGCGGCGACGGGCTCGAAACGGGCACGATGCAACTAATTCTCTACTCACTACAAATGGTACAGCATTTGGTGCAAAACTAAATATTTGCCTGCAAATATCAACATCAATTAGACAATTATAACTCCTTTTCATACAGCTCCATTAGGTCACAACAATGACACTAATTCACAGATATTCGCGAGCGCAAAGTGAATTCCATTGTTGCAGACCCTGCATTGTCGCTATTCTGAGAGCTATTAATTCTTTTTACTTATTTCAAATATTTCAAAATAAACAATTTCTAAAATATTAATGTGTAAGTCTATAACAAAGTTCGAATGTAAAAAACGAAGAAAGAAATAATATACAAAATTGCACATTCTAATTTACGACGCATCCAACTGTCCGAAGCGCAGTAAATTTACAGCGGCCTATTACGTTTGTCACAAAATTAAAGAAAAACTACTCGTATTTTGAAAAAATTAAGCATGACCGTATTTATTTTATTTATTTATTTGTCAAAAAACAGAAACAGAATGGCACAGACTTTCCCGTATTAGTTTTCTATTTTCCTGGGTCTTCGCTAGCTATTCGGAATTGCCACATACTCTTTCTTGCCAGCTACCATCTATCATCGCCAAAAGTACATTTTTTTGTCATTTTCTTAATTTTTCGGTTTCCTATTGGTAGAACAGAAACATTAATTTTAGAATATTAAAGAACACAAAAACCTAGCCGTAAATGGCAATTTTCTTTTAAAAATTATGTGCCGTTTAAGAGAAAATGGCGTTTTAGCACTACTAAAAATGCGAAATTTGAAGCTCATTTTCACAGAAAATTTTTGAGTTTTCAAAATACTTTATTTGAAGTTATTTGAAGCACTTACACTCACAAATATAATCATCTTTACAAATTGCGGATAATGTGCATATTAAAGATGTGAGAGATCTTTCAAAAAATTTACATTTATATAATTTTTGAAAAAAACAAAAAAAACTCAAAATAAACTTCACGCTATACTAATGAGTGTAATTAGCACTATCCGTTACAAAAGTTTCAAGAAAAAAATTGCAGCCATATACGAGAAAATGACGTTTGAGCATTTCTGAAAATGCCGAAATTTGAGCTACTTTTCACAGAAAACGGTAGTGTTTTCGAGAAACTTTACTTGACATTATTTAAAGCATATATACTCGTAAATATAATAATGTAAAAAAATCGCCGATAATGTAAGTATTAACGACGTGAGAGACAAGTAAAAATATTTACATTTTGGTAATTTTTGAAAAAAACAACCGATAGACCAAAATGGCTTTTATGTCATTGATAGAGTACATTTACCACTATCCCTACCAAAAGTTTAAAGAAAAAATTTGGAGCCGTTTTTGAGAAAATTTTGTTTTTGTAATTTTTTAAAATTGCACATATTGCACGCAATATTGCACGAAAACTACCAAAATTGTGAAAAACATTTACACGACCTTCATTAAAGAACTCAATATGCAGAACAAATATTATTTGAAGAAAAAATCTCTATCTTCAATTTTGTAGTTGGAGAAAGACGCCGAAAAAAATTCAAACTTTCACAATTTTCGAAAATTCAGAGCTGTACGTGAAAATCGGACCTATGCCATGTTAAAAAGTGTATTTTCCTCTATTCATACAAGAAATTTAAAGAAAAAATTTGGAGCCGTTTTTGAGAAAATGTTGAAAATCCCCGGGGGGCTTCATATAAAGTACCCCCAAATTTTAAAGAATCTTTTTCAAAATCACAAAGCTTCGACTAGAATCAGATCGACTGGGGAATATCAATTTTGAAGAAAATCGACCTAACGGTTTAGGCGCTAGCGTTGACCACAGATGGACAGACGGACACACGGACGGAATGCCGTCAATCGATTTTTAAGTATAAAGAAGCAACAAATCATGGATTTTGACCACACCACGAGATAGAGGATTTTTTTTCTTAATTTAGCAACTGTTTTATCCACTTATTCGTTTTCACGGCCCGGCAATTAATTTTTTTCCGCCGAAAATTGGCCATTTTTTCGCGCAGCATTACATAACTTTCCCTATACTACGTATATCACTCCGTGTATACGTACGTATACGGGAAAGTAAAAATGAACTAATTGCGTAAATATCACCCATATTCCATCTCCTCACATCGTATTTTAGATATATTTTACTTCTAAGAACTTCCATTACCATTTCACTACCGGAAAGAACAAGCAGAGATAACGCAAGAGCTCTTTTATCCTAAGATTCGAATGATCATTTCAAAACGGCGTTTGTCACCTTGATAGAATTCACCTGGTTAATTCCCTCTTCCAAGGAAAACAGCCGAATCGAATTTTTAAAATGTTTTTATACTTGCGGACATATTTGAAAAAGTGGTAAAATAGCGCGCTGGCGAGATGCACCCTGAATCTAACGCCATATCATACACTGAAATCGGATAAATAGACTTCTCTAGTCATGTAAAAAAATGATCTTCAGTAACGTCAAAATTCTGTTTCGCGGTACTGCTTGACGATCTCATGGCTAAAGTCCGGATCTAATGTGATTACATATGTTTTGTCTACTGTTCTCATTTTGTAATCTTGGCGAACTGTTGCAATCCTAACAAAATATTTAAATTTTTCGTTACAAATTTTATACTGTATTACGTATTTTACATATTTTGCTGATCATTTAATATCTGCTTAACAGTATATTTATTATTTATTAATTATTAAGATATTTTCGCAAATCTACCAAATTTTCTTGAAATTATTTCCGAAAATATATTTAATTAATTTTGAAAAATAGTTTTTATTTAAATGTGTGTTTATATTTTAGCAATGAGCGTATTTTGTCTAATACTAATTCAGAATTGCTGACATTCTGAAGATTTCGAACAGAGTGCTTCAAAGATTTTCTGTTCGTCTCTGAGTTTTCTACGTGCATCACTTTGTTTTCATTGCTGATAGAGAGAAATAAAAAAAACAATAGGCAGAAAAAGTAGTTACTTTTAAATTCGATATAATTAATATTTTATTAATGGAATTTCAAATTGTGAACATTTATTTTACTTTATCTCTCTTCTCAATCTTCATACGAAGAGAAAGTTATATCGTGCGCAGGAAAACTCTCAAAGCCGAGTCCTGGTAATGAAAATGTGGATAAATCCTGTTGTTGTATAGCAAATTACTTCCTGTAACTCGTGGTGTAGCCAGAATCCATGTTTTGTGGGTCCTTAATACCGAAAAATTGATTGACGGAAAAACGTCCGTCAGCCTCTCTGGTGTATGTGAACAACATTAGCGTTTACACTGCGTACAAATTTTTCCAAACTGGAAAAAAAAAACTGCTGTCGATCTACTGTCAGTCGAAGCTCTGCAATTTTCAAAAACGTGCATTACTTTTTGGAGATACATTACACGAATCCCGCCGGATATTTTAAGTAATTGCTCAAATATGGCTCCAAATTTTTTCTTTATATTTCTCGTAAAAATGGAATAAAATACACATGGCTTAGGTCCGATTTCACTGATAACTGAATTTTCGAAAATTGCAAAAGATTGAATTTTTTCGGCGTTTCCTACAATTACAATATTGACGATAGAGACTTTTCCTTTCTAAGAAATTTGTTGTACATACTTAGTTCTTTCATTAAGGTCATGAATTTTTTTAAAAGCAATTTTTGTAGTTTTGGCGCAATCTTGTGTGCAATATATGCAACTTTAAACGATAACAAAGCAAGGTTTTTTCAAAGTCGGCTCCATTTTTCCCCTTTAAACTATTGGTAGGGATATTGCGAAATGTACTTTAAGAGATGACATAAACGCTATTTTGCTCCATTCTTTTGTTTTTGCGAAAATAACACAAATGAAACTTTTTGAATAGCCTGTCACGTCGTTTATATTTACATTATCGGCGATTTGTTCACATTATTAGATTTATGAGCACACGTGCTTTAAATTATATCATTTAAAGTTTTTCGAAAACTAAAAATTTTTTTTGAAATGAACTCGAAATTTTGCATTTTCAGAAACGCTCAAACGGCAATTTTTTCTGAAAAAGGTTCCAAATTTTTCGTTCAAAGTTTTTGTACTTATAGTGCGAAATGCACTGTCTAAGGAAATAAAAAAGATTTTGTTGTATTATTTTGTTGTTGTTTTTCTTCAAAATTTACACAAATGTATTTTTTAAATATTTCGCATGCCTTGTATGCACATTTGCAGCGATTCATAAACATTATTGCATTTGTGAATGGAAGAGCTTAAAATATCTTAAAAGAAATTAAAAAAAAAAAACTCAAAGATTCCTGTGAAAAAGGGCTTCATATTTCGCATTGACACAGATGCTTAAACACCCTTTTCTTAAAAACGGTTTCAAGTTTATGAATGAAAATTGTTGTAAAGGACAAGATTTCAGTCTTCTTTAATATTCTAATAGCAATATTTTGAATCTACCATTAGGAAACCGAAAAATTGAAAAAACCTAAAAATATGTTGGGTGCTTTAAATGGCTGGTGGCAAGATGGGGAAAGGCCATAAATCAAGCCCATGCCAACAAAATAGTAAATTTTACTACGACAAAGTCCGAATAGCTGGCTGAGACTATAGGTAATTGAAAACTAATACGGGAAAATCTGTGCCATTCTGTAGCACCACTAGTTACTTTCTCGTGTTAGGTTACACAAAGTTATGCAATGCTGCGGAAAATCTATTTCGAGATTATAACGGAAGTACTCGTTTTGGGGTCCCCTGATACCGAAAGGGTGTATGTGTGTTTTGACTTTTTAACGTCCGTTCGTCCGTCCATCTGTCTGTGTCTGCCTGTCTGGGCGTATGTGAACACCACTAGCGCCTAAACAATGTGTAGAATTTTTGCTCAACTGAATCTGGTCTGAGTCGAAGTTCTACGATTTTTAAAAACATTCATTAATTTTTGGAGATACTTTATATTAAGCCCCAGGGACATTTTCAACATTTTCTCAAAAATGTCAACCAGGATAGGTGGCTCAGTGTATCAACTGATGTCACTGCAATGCCTCTGACCGAGAGGTGCTAGGATCAAGTCCCGATTGTGGCAGAATTTTCAACACTAGCTTGTCAGTTAGATGTAGAATTCAACCGATGTCTGGAGGAAAATTCTAGCGACCGGCTGCTCTGATTGGAAGTTTTCCGTGGTTTCTCCGATCAACATCAAACGAATGCCGGAGCAATACCCTAACAAACTTACCGCGCGCGATATTTCCTTCCTCTTCCTTGTCCTATCTTCATTCACACACACACACACACACACACACATTAACTTGCACAACACTACCATATATGCTGGGAGACCAATGGGAGGATTGGAATTTGTCCCGGCTGTGGGCCGTGCACTGCTGGTGGGAGATACCTTGTTAAGAAAGAACCCGGCAAGCCGACAGGTAAATCGGTCGGTGATTTAGAGCTTGTCCCGGCTGGGGTGGTCCCCCGCTGGTGGCAGATACCTGGTTGGGAAGCCCCGCTAGTGGACGGAAGGTCGGCGCCGGATCTCGCCATCGGCATAGCGGGCAACATCTCTTCCACCTCACGATGAAATAATGCATGTGCATTGCACTTACAGGAGTAATGACCACAGTAGTTGACGCGCCCGAAATCACTAACAATCAAAAATTACTCCAAATGCTTTCCTTAAATTAATTGTAAGAATAAAGTAAAATACACTAAAGGTGGCATAGCTCTTATTTTCATTGCTGACTGATTTTGGGAAAATTGCAAAAGTTCGAATTTTTTTTCGGCGTCTTCCTACAACTACAAAATTGAAGATAGAGATTTTCTCTTAAAATTATATTTGTTCTCCATACTTAGTTCTTTCAATAAGGTCATGCACATTTTTTTGAAATTTTTAGTAGTTTTCGCGCAATATTGAGTGCAATTTGTGCAATTTTTAAAAATTACAAGAACAAGATTTTCTCAAAATCGACTTCAACTTTTTTCCTGAAACTTTTGGAAAGGATAGTACCTGATGTACTCTGAGATGACATAAACGCCATATTGCTCTATTCCTTTGTTTTTTTTTTCAAAAATTACAAAAATGTAATTCTTTGACTAGCCTTTCATTTCGTAAATATTTTCATTAACGGCAATTTGTTCATATTAGGGAGCTTTTGCCACCTCGAACGTTAAGTACTATCGATCTTTTGCGCATGCGCAGATGCACCAAAGTGATGCGAAACTTGCACTGCGAATGAGCAGAAGATCGATAGAACGTAACGTTCGAGGGTGCAAAAATTCCCTACTATTACATTTACGAGTACATGTGCTTTACATTATGTCTTAAAAGTTCCTCGACAACTCAGATGTTTTCTGTGAAAATGAACTGAAACTTCCGAATTTGCACAAATGCTCAAACGCCATTTTCTCAAATTGCTTCTTCAAACTTTTCGTACGAATTATACTTGCATTCTTTGAGTTGACATAAAATGAATTTGGCTGTATTTTTTTGATTTTTCAAAAAATAAATCAATGTAATTTTTAAGTGTCTCTCACGTCATTAATGTTCACATTTCCAGAAATTTTATACATTATTACATTTGTGAGTAGAAGTGCTTTAAATGTCACCAAATGAAGTTGTTCGAAAACTCGAAAGATTCTTGTGAAAATTCCGATGCTTCCATTTTCGCATTTACGCTTAAACGCCATTTTCTTAAGAGCGGTTCCAAATTTATCAATGAAAATTCCTATATAGGACGAAGTTTTACTCTTCTTTAATATCCTTAAAGTAATATTTCGTATCTACCATTAAGAAGCTGAAAAATGAGAAATGTTCAAAAAATGTATTTTGGGCGGCGATAGATGTCAGCAAGATGTCAGAAGATGGGGAAAGATGGTAAAACTGACCCAGACCAAAGAAATTAGAATACTTTACTATGAGAAAGTATGTGCAATTTGTCCTAAAGTACGAAAACGTTTTAAAAATTCGATTCGGCTATTTTACTTGGAAGAGGGAATTAACCAGGTGAATTCTATCAAGGTGACAAACGCCGTTTTGAAATGATAAATCGAATCGTAGAATAAAAGAGCTCTTGCGTTATCTCTGCTTGTTCTTTCCGGTAGTGAAATGATAATGGAAGATCTTAGAAGTAAAATATATCTAAAATACGATGTGAGGAGATGGAATATGGGTGATATTTACGCAATTAGTTCATTTTTTTTTTAATCAGCACCAAAGCGGGATCGGTGTTTTGAGTGATACCTCAGACATTCTTATGATGGTATTCGAAGGAAGATGGAATATGTGAATAAGATAATAGTTTTATACTACTATTAAAGATGATGCGAGACCGTTTGCCCCTATTACAGCATCACTAGTTTCATATTTGGGTTAAAAATATCTTGGGATGCGAAGTGACGGAAGCATCAACGAAGTGACAGACAGGGTGTCTGGCTTGATGCCCCCGAAAGTTCAGCCAAGAGCCCGTCGCCGCGCCGGCTCGCCCGTGCCGGCTTCGCCGCGCCGCCCGGCCCACAAGGGGCGGATGTCCCGGCGGCGTGGAAGGGGAAAGGGAAGGGGGAGTGGGGTGAGGTGTTTTTCGAAATTTCACTTACCGTCGCTCCTATTTATCCGATTTGCATGTTTGGCACGGCGTTGGATTCTGGAAGCGTGTCGCCATCGCGCTATAAGCCCACATTTTTGAAATTGTTCCCGGAAGTACGAGAAAAATTTTAAAAATCGAGTTTCTGCTAGTTTTTTTGGAAAAAGGGCTTCGTAGCGTAAATTCTATTATAAACAGGAGTCAAATGCCGTTTACAGATCTAAAATCGGACCATTTGTTCAGACGTAATCGGTAAAGTAAAATTCACTAAACTTGGTGCTGCCACGTGGTGGCGACAAATTGAACTAGTGTCGGTACATTTAGCCTTAAAGCTAAAACAATAAAATTGAAACCTCTTATAGACATTACTAGATCAGCAGACAGTATGTACACATATGCCAATAAGCCAAAGACTCAAATTGTAATTTCTGTCCCCCTTATAACAAAATGAAGGAATCTAAATAGTCATGCTATCTAGCGGAAATTACATTTACAGAAAGAACCGCTGAAATTTCCCTCCAAACATTGATCACGCCGTGGCACGGGCATTCAAAATTCTAAAATGGACAGAGATTTTATATTCGATTCAAACTACATCCTTTGAAATAATCATTAAGTGAGGATGTGATGGGTCTGAATAAAACAGATATAAACAAATTTTTTCTGAAGAACAATACACTAACAAAAGTTACTTTAGTATTTCAATGGTACCTGCACAAATGTACAAGGTTGCTGATGAGATTGAAACAATTGTTTGGAAAAATCCACCTCCTTCATCAACAAGATTTTGTCGACCAATTCAATTAATTTTTTTGCAGTGTGTATTTTGTAAAATTCAAAATGTTCAATAGGGTTAAACAAATGTAACATTTGAAAAACGAATACTGTCATGAGAACTAATACAAGTACTCATATTTCCTAAAAATTTAAGATTTACAAGCATATTTGTTTATTTGTACATTATTTACACAACAATGATTCAAAAACTACGAGAAGTGCATTTCAAAGAGAGTTATTAATTTTTTCCTTGTAGATCGTCAAAATTACACACTGTGCGTCGTGGGAACAAAAGGCAAAATTGCAACTGTTATGATCACCTTCTCAGATTGGTCATTTACCGGATACATGAGCGGTAGACAAAGCACGCCGGGAAGATTTGAATACCTGATCGTTGGCCATCCGCAACTCGGGCAGTGTTGGCACATGGGCGGCCAAATTAATTCAAATTTGTCGCCGTTCTTGGAATTCAATTATTTATAGCAATTTTCTCGCGCTAATTAACAGCGAAGAACGTACACTGTTTTCAGAGAAGCTTGGTAGAGTGTGCCACGTCCCGGGCGACAGCAAAACATATTGTCGCCAATACTCAGAATCAAATGAGCTTCCGGTTAAAGGGCGGAAATATTGCATTGTTTGAAAAATCAGAGAAGCAGAGCGCTTTGCAACGGATCGCTTCGACTGATGGAAGCTAAATAATAAACGTATATTGTCTGCACTGTAGGTTGTATTATGACGTAGAGTTGGTACCGTCTCAAGTAGGGTTTGTCCCGGAGACTCCGGGATTGAGGAGTGACCTCCGGGCTCCGGGTTACTTTTGAAATTCTCCAAGTCATATAAAAATGAAATGAAATATCTTTTTTAACTTTTCTAAAATATAATCTGTGTTTAATAGTTTAATTTTATTGAATGGTTTTCATAGTAATAAGACTATATTAATAAAACATGGACTGCGGGGCAAAATCAAAATGCCAGCAGATCACCATCTCTAGTCGAAGAATGTTCTTATTGTTATAGTAATTATTGCCTTATTAAAACTATAAATGCATTACTGTTACGAAATAATCGTAAAAAGTCGTATATTATTTTTTAATAATTATTGATTGTGAATGCATTTATTTTTCGTTAACTCATCCTCCCCCGGTATTTAGTTGTCTCCGGGTCATGTGTTCTTCGAAGGTGGCAACTCTAGCCTCAACGCATTGCAATGCAAATTACAATTTTCTAATTTTTGAAAAAAATGAGCAAACTGTGAGTTTGTGTCATCTCATAGCGTACATCTAGCATTATCTCTACTAAGAATTGAAAGAAAAAATTTACGACCGTTTTTGATAAAATCTTGTTTTTGTTGTTTTTTTAGAATTGGACATATTGGATGTATTCCGCGAAATCTACTAAAATTTTCTAAAAATTATAGAACATGACTTTAAAGAAACAACTCACTACGAAAAACAAATTTTATTTTAAGGAAAAATCTCTATCTTCAATTTTGTAGATGTAAGAAGACGCGGGTCCTTTGTAATTTTCGAAAATTCAGAGTTAACCGTGAAAATCGGACGAACGTCACATTTATAAGTGTATTTTACTCTACTCTTAAAAGAAATTTAAAGGAAAAATTAGGAGCAGATTTTGAGAAAATTTTGGAACGGAAGGATCATGTAAAGTACTCTCAAAATTTAAAGAAAGTTTTTGACAATCGCAGCGCCTCGAGTGGAGCCAGACCGACTGGGGAATATCCATTTTGGTAAAAATCCTACCTATGATTTAGGCGCTAATGGTGTTCATACACTGACGGACAGGTGGACGGACGGGCGGACGGATGGTCGGGCGGGCAGACGTTTTGCCGTCAATTGTTTTTTCGGGAACAAATACCTACGAGACAGGGTTTCTGATTACACCACGTGCAAGAGAAGTTTTCTCTTAATTTAGCAAGTGAATTTATTCACTTTTTCGTATTCAGGGCTCGGTAATGATTTTTATCTGGCAAAGATCTGACATTTTTTGCGCGCAGCATTGCATAACGTCCTCTATACTACGTGTATTATTCCTTATATACGTACTTATACGAGAAAGTTAAAAGAATTATGGCAGCCGAAATCTCACATAAAACAGGTATACCACCTGCTCTTGAATTAACGATTGTTAAATTTTATGAATGACATTCAGAAGATAAGCGGAAGGGAACATGCGTATTGTACGATGCATTTTGCACAGCGCGATGCATAGTATCTTGCACAGACTCTCCTTTTCTCCAGTAATATATTCCCTGGTGCTAAAATGTACATGTCGTTTTAACATTACATTATTTGTTGCTTCTTTTACTTATTTGAAATCAATTATTCCACACTGATTTACTCCATTTTCTTTCTTCAATTCGACTTATAAATTCCACAATACGCCTCTAATTTTCTCCTTCCCCAAAACCTTGAAATTCCAGCTGAAAATTCTCTTTTCCCTTTCACGCAGATTTCAAATCAGATCCCTCTCCCCGCGTGGTGTTTCACGCGACCGCGCCCTGCGCCGCTGCGGCCTCGCCACCCGTCATAAGCCCCCGGGGCTGCGGGGGCGGCGAGCGGCCGCGTCGCTCTTCATCCACATGCGCCGATTGATTGAGCTGTTGTCGGGCGAGCGACGCAGCGGGAATCGCGCTTCCGGCGGCCGGCGGAGCCATCCATCATGGTGCGGGCAATGGCCGCACTCGCCCACGTCGCCCCCCGCTCTACCGCGTCTCTCCTCTCCTTCATTGCTGAATTCCCCCCCTTCACATTCCCACGCTGACATCGCCATCTCCCTGCCCGAACCCCTGCTCTCCCGCTTCGCCCTGCGGCGCCAGCTTCCCAGTTCCGCTATCCCTCTCTGTCTTCGCCAGCACCACGCCCGCCGCACCTCTACTTTCGCTGCTTCGCCTTCACCGCCTACTTCCCCGCTCTTCTTGTCCTCTCTGCCAGCCCCTCTACTGTTCCTACAGCCATCCACTTCCACGCCGTCCTTTCCCACTCTGTCGTTGACTTCTCCCCAAATGCTCCTCTCCCCGCTTTGCCTTCGCAACCTACTTTCCCGCTCTGCCTTCAATCTCTGCCGTCGCCGTCTCCCTACCCGCACCAGTATTCTCTTCCCTTTGCTTTCTCTGCCATTTTCCTTGCTCCTCCTTCCCTATCTGCCATCGGCATCCTCCAGCACACTCCACCGCTCTTCGCCTCCCCCTGCCACTTCTCTATTCTTCTAGCCATGGCTTTTGAGCGCCTCCCAGGGCCATGGCTGGGGGAAAAAATGGTTTCCTCGCTACGCCTTGCCACTCCGCCGACACCATCTCCCTTCCCGTATTTTTGCTCTCCCCACTTTGCCTTCTCCGCCAAGTTCGAGCAGCTCCGCCACCACTGTTCCCGCTTTTCCTCCTCAGTCTCCCTCTCCGGTTTACCCTTTCGTGGCTGCGCTTCGATTCCCCACCCCAGAGCACTCACATCGATGCATCATGTCCTACCCTAATAATCTCTCGTTCCCCCGCCCTAATAATCATTCCTTCCATTTGTTGCGTCCTCAATACATGCTGGTGCCATCCGCTCTGTTGACGTGGGCCCCGGCCTCGCTCCGTTGTCAACGCCATTTCCGCTGCTAACGCACCCACCATCTCTTCCCGCTTTTCCACTTCCCCTCTGCCCCCAATCACGCCGCCAACCGACCGCTCTTATGTTCCTCTCTCTCTCTCTCTCTCTCTCCCTCTCTCAATTATTCTTCCCTCTCTGGCACAGTCTTCCTCCTTTTCCTCATCAGACATCTTCTCATGACAAGCCCTTCTTGCCTTCACTCGACCCCCTTCCCCGCGGACACCTCTTCATATCCGATCTTACGTCTTAGCATTGGATAATTCTTTATCCCGATGGATTTAAACATTTTAAGCTATTCCTTAAATATGTCAAAATATTAAGTAGTTAAAACTTGCCAACTGGCAAAGAAGGAAACCAAATAAATAACACTGATTTGTCGTCGTTTCGTCAATTAGAAGTAACCTCACACTCGTGTTCTCACCAGACGAAACTAAATAATAAAGACGTGTTTTGTTGCGAAGCGTACAGCAACCACCTAACAAATGCCGTGCAAAGTCTAACTAGTGGTGCTACACATACGTTTCTCACATTATTGGAATCAATTAAAATTTAGAAATATTGCTAATTTCTGCACTACTAATACCTCAGCTGTTACTTGAATTTTTTTTAATTCAACCAATTCAAGAAAAGTGCCTCCTGCATTCATTTCGATAGTCAGAATCAGAAATCATTTCTTACTTATACAAATGAAACACACAGGAATAAAGGGTATTCCTGGCTAAGAAAATCCACTACAATCAAATGACTTATGAGTAGTCACATTATAATTCTATAGATACAATGAGTATAAATAAGATATTTGAGAGGTTTCTTACTCTTCTTCTTAAGAATTTAGTGAATGTTCAATGTTCCTGCAACAGCGTATGCACACGTGAATCGCATTTATTTGAACGCCAATAAATTTAGCTGCAGCTGTATTGCCACTCATCAAACTCGATGTTCGTCAGCCTCTCTTTTGTAATTTACATAACAACATTTTATGTTCAAACATAAATCAAATATATTATTCGTGAATTCATATGTCCAGAATTAATAGGCAAATGAATCAGCAAAAGTTACCTTCTCCGCTTCCGCAAGTATCTAATACCTTTCTACAGAATCACGGATTAATTCCTTTTTATACTAAAGAACTGCCTGAAAAGATCATGCGATAACACCTCGAAGGCCAATTATGGAACAGTAATCACAATAACAATAATGATCACAATAATGATAACGCTAACCACAATCATGATTTTTTAAATACGAAGCTCAAAAGTCTTTCTCAACAAACGTGTTTAATGTTTAAGGTAAAATAGACTTCATATTTATATATAATATATATTTGATAAACCATATTATTTTCTTTATAGCTGTTCAATATGGACTGATTGGTTCAATACGGATGGTTGTGGACTGATGGTTATTAAGTGGCAGTCAATTGTAGCCAAACAAATCAAATTATTGTATTATATTAATGGCTTAATATTATTAGGGGGCATACAATTCTGTTGTAGGCTTAGGGCCTCTTATGATATTAATCCGGTGCTGTCCAAGTCTCATCTCCCACGCTCCGTTTCAGTCGTCACTTTACCTCTCCCTATCCACCTTCGCTCCGGTCCCGTCCCATCTCACCCTGCTGTGCCCCGTCTCGCCGCCCAGCGCCGCTCTCTCCAGGCCTGCCCCTCTTCTTCCCCGCCACATCCTGATTGCCACTCCCCGCTTCGCTTCACCCTGCTCCGCCCTTTTCCGTAACGCCCAGCAACCGCTTCCGATTGATTTATGGCCCAGCGCCGCATCCTCTGGAGGAGGGTATGCACCTCTCTAACCAAGCGTGCACGCTTGGGTTTTCCTGAGTTGCGTTTACGGCGGTGCTAAGCCCCAAACAGGGATTTGTCTTCATTTGTAGATACGAATTTGATTTCTAGTTTGCGTTGTTAAAACAACGTCTGAACTGAAGTTAGTTCTGCAAACATATACTTAAGCATTGTGGTATGAAATGCAGCACAGATGTGGCAAGCATTGCAATAAGTACGGACGAGAATGCATTGCATGATGTCGCGGTGTGTGGTTCCGTCACGTAACATGTTCATGTTGGACAAATAAACTTCCACTATAGTGATTGCAGTAACGTAGTGCACAGATTACAAATTGAGAAAGGCTTGTGTGCATGTACACTTAGAGATTGTTGCACAACGTTAAAACAAAGAAAATTGACGAGCCAAGCAGCGACGTGCGTGCGCCGTAGAAGTCATATCTCCACTGACTGCCGGCGAGCGATGCATCACAGCAACGGAGAGCGTGCACGAATCCGGAAACAGTTTGATTGCAATATTTAGAATTGAAATTAAACACTTTATAATTAATTAATCTGTGGATTATTAATTTATGGCATGCATTGCACAATTAAGATTGTTAAGCAATAAGATATTCTGGAACGTTCTTAATTTACCACCGAATGAGCAATGCCGTGGGCGGAGATACTCCGAATCGAGTGTTGATCAAAACGGCGCAGAAATACTTGGAATGTTCTACAGCATATTCTTTTGTTGTTTTTTTAATTGCAAAATATAATTTTTTTACTTGTCTTTTGACGTACATATATTCGGAGTAATACACGTAGTATAGGGAAAGTTATGAAATGCTGCGCAAAAACATGGCGAATTTTCAACAGAAAAAAAATCTCTGGCGGGCCCTGATAACGAAAACTAGTGGTGCTACAACAGCACTTACTTTCCCGTATTAGAGGAAACGGCTATATAGTACTGAAATATTGCACTTTGTGCGCTACTAACATCTTAGCTTACAACTCACTGTTTCCATCGCAGTGTTGTCAGAACTGTGTGAATTCTACAACTGCACAAAATTTAATACAAACGTTTTGTAAACCTATATTTGAAAAAGAAGCCTGATAACCTGGACAATATAGAAATGCATTCCATAGGGCCATGATTAGAGAAGAGTATTTTAAAATCATGCAACAAATTCTCTACTCACTACAAATGCTACAGCATTTGCTGCGAAAACTGAATATTTTCATGCAAATATCAACATAAATTAGACAATTATAACTCCTTTTCATACAGCTCCTTCAGGTCACAACAATGATACGTATTTCACAGAAATTCGCGAGCGCAAAGTGAATTCCATTGTTGCAGACCCTGCATTGTCGATATTCTGAGAGCTATTAATTCTTTTTACTTAATTCAAATATTTCAAAATAAACTATTTATAAAATATTAATGTGTAAGTGTATAACAAAAGTTCTAATGTAAGAAACGAAGAAACAAATAATATACAAAATTGCCCATTCTAATTTACGACGCACCCAGCTGTCCGAAGCGCTGTAAATTTACAGCGGGCTATTATCTTTGTCACAAAATTATAGAAAAGCTACTCGTATTTTGAAAAAATTAAGCATGACCTTATTTGAAGATGTGGTTTTGATAAATACATGTAATTCAGAAACAAATGTATTTTTAAAATTTTAGTTTTGAGAATACGACGAAAGCGAAGCGCAGTCAATTCCGAGCGGACTTTCGTTTGTCAGGAAATTATAGAAAAAACAACTCATATTTTCAAAAAATTCAACACGACCTTATTTGAATGGCACAGACTTTCCCGTATTAGTTTTCTATTTTCCTGGGTCTTCGCTAGCTATTCGGAATTGCCACATACTCTTTCTTGCCAGCTACCATCTATCATCGCCAAAAGTACATTTTTTTGTCATTTTCTTAATTTTTCGGTTTCCTATTGGTAGAACAGAAACATTAATTTTAGAATATTAAAGAACACAAAAACCTAGCCGTAAATGGCAATTTTCTTTTAAAAATTATGTGCCGTTTAAGAGAAAATGGCGTTTTAGCACTACTAAAAATGCGAAATTTGAAGCTCATTTTCACAGAAAATTTTTGAGTTTTCAAAATACTTTATTTGAAGTTATTTGAAGCACTTACACTCGCAAATATAATCATCTTTACAAATTGCGGATAATGTGCATATTAAAGATATGAGAGATCTTTCAAAAAATTTACATTTATATAATTTTTGAAAAAAACAAAAAAAAACTCAAAATAAACTTCACGCTATACTAATGAGTGTAATTAGCACTATCCGTTACAAAAGTTTCAAGAAAAAAATTGCAGCCATATACGAGAAAATGACGTTTGAGCATTTCTGAAAATGCCGAAATTTGAGCTACTTTTCACAGAAAACGGTAGTGTTTTCGAGAAACTTTACTTGACATTATTTAAAGCATATATACTCGTAAATATAATAATGTAAAAAAATCGCCGATAATGTAAGTATTAACGACGTGAGAGACAAGTAAAAATATTTACATTTTGGTAATTTTTGAAAAAAACAACCGATAGACCAAAATGGCTTTTATGTCATTGATAGAGTACATTTACCACTATCCCTACCAAAAGTTTAAAGAAAAAATTTGGAGCAATTTTTGAGAAAATTTTGTTTTTGTAATTTTTTAAAATTGCACATATTGCACGCAATATTGCACGAAAACTACCAAAATTGTGAAAAACATTTACATGACCTTTATTAAAGAACTCAATATGCAGAACAAATTTTATTTGAAGAAAAAATCTCTATCTTCAATTTTGTAGTTGGAAAAAGACGCCGAAAAAAATTCAAACTTTCACAATTTTCGAAAATTCAGGGCTGTACGTGAAAATCGGACCTATGCCATGTTAAAAAGTGTATTTTCCTCTATTTATACAAGAAATTTAAAGAAAAAATTTGGAGCCGTTTTTGAGAAAATGTTGAAAATCCCCGGGGGGCTTCATATAAAGTACCCCCCAAATTTTAAAGAATCTTTTTCAAAATCACAAAGCTTTGACTAGAATCAGATCGACTGGGGAATATCAATTTTGAAGAAAATCGACCGAACGGTTTAGGCGCCAGCGTTGACCACAGACGGACAGACGGACGGACGGACAGACGGACAGACGGACGGAATGCCGTCAATCGATTTTTAAGTATAAAGAAGCAACAAATCATGGATTTTGACCACACCACGAGATAGAGGATTTTTTTTCTTAATTTAGCAACTGGTTTTATCCACTTATTCGTTTTCACGGCCCGGCAATTAATTTTTTTCCGCCAAAAATTGGCCATTTTTTCGCGCAGCATTACATAACTTTCCCTATACTACGTATATCACTCCGTGTATACGTACGTATACGGGAAAGTAAAAAGGATAAATTCAACTGCTAAATTAAGAAAAAAATCCCCTAACACGTGTTTTAGCCAGAATCCGTTTTCTAGGTCCTTGATACCGAAAACCCCATTGAAAGCAAAACGTCCTTCTGTCCGTCCGTCTGTGAACACTACTAGCGCCTAAATATTACGGACGACTTTTTTTAAATTGAACAAGCCCCTGTCAATCAGGCTCGAGTCGAAGCTTTGTGATTTTGAAAAAGATTCTGTAAAGTTCGGGGGTACTTTAAATGAAGCCTCCCCGACATTTTCAAAATTTTCTCAAAATAGGCTCCAGACTTTTGTTGAAATTTCTTGAAAGAATAGAGTAAAATACCCTTATTAAGGTGCATAGGTCCGAATTTCGCGGTTAACTCTGAATGATTGGGGCGATTTGAGCACAGTGGCCGTTTGGTAATTACATTTTGAACCAACCCAAACATACCTCTTGGAGCTCGGCCTAAAGTTAATTTTACTTATTTCTGGTTCTTTATTCTAATTTCGGAGCATTTGGTACAGTCCCAGGACTGTATTTGGTGAGTCTTGGGCATTTGGTGCAGGCTCAGGACTGCATGGAAGATGATTAATTTTAATGTTGTTGGTAGAATAAAAGGCTGAATAAATTTAATACATAACATAATTAAAGGAAAAAAGATACAATTAGCAACGTGACAATGATTGTGGTTGAAGCAAATAAGTAGCTTGCAATGTTGCTGATGCAGACAGTTAAAGTACACTTGAAAATCTGATTAAAATACCACCTGTTGGTTAAATACATTGCCGTCGAAGTTGATGATGGCTGATCACGGGCGGGTGATGAACCCATACCAGTTTACCAGTGAAGATTCCGGTGATCCGGCTTGATACCACATGCGATGCTGGTGTGATGGATGACCTCGTGGTAATTGCAGTGAGCAGGCCACGTGCCTCTGCAACGCACAGCGTAAAGGGAATAAACTTGAATATTGGTGGCGCGTGTCAATGCAAGGAAGCCGCAGAAGGAAGCTACATGCAACGTAGAGGTGATAAACTGATTTAAACGGAACAGTTAATAAGTTCGGCCACATGTTCATATGGTGAACTTATACAGTGGCTACGTGAACAGCGCGAAGTGTACGTTGTCGCGATCTGCACAACTGGTGGAATTATGCACTAATTAGGACACAGTTCATCCGCTCGGCACTCAGAATTGTGATACGAGACGGGAGATTGATTAGCTGTGAGGCAACGCGGTGCGGTTCGCAGGAGCGGCGTTGAATTGCGGAACGAGACAAGTAATTCCGCGCAAAGTAACAGAAACCGACTGATTTTTGTGAGCGTTAGGCAGAGCGTGAGAAAGCAGGTCACGTGATTGACAGGTGCAAGGCGCTGCATCGCTGAGGTAAATGTAGGCGGTGCGCCCAGACCTGTCTGAACTTGCAGAACTGCCTGGAACAGCGGAGAGAGTTTTGTGGGAAGCGTCCGGGAGGTGTTGCACTCTGACGATCCTTAGAAGAACTAGTTGAACATAATGCGGCATAGAATACAGATTAAAATTATGTGCAAAGATTCATTAGAAAACACACTATGAAATAATAATATATACATTAATCTTACTTGCTCCAAAATTGAATTTTCGAAAATTGCAAAAGTTTGACTTTTTTCGGCTTCTTCCGACAACTACAAAATTAAAGATACAGATTTTTTCAGATAAATTTTATTCTCCGTAGTGAGTTCTTTCTTTAAGATTATTTACATATTTTTGAAAGTTTTAGTAGTTTTCGCACAACATAGCGTGCAATATGTGCAATTTTAAAAAATTACAAAACCAAGAAATTCTCAAAAACGGCTACAAATGTTTTCTTTAAACTTTCGGCAAAGATAGTGCCTAATGTACTGTATGAGATGGCATAAACGCTATATTACCCTATTCTTTTGTTTTTTCAAAAATTTCAAAAATATATTTTTGGCTGGCCTCCCACGTCGTTAATATTTACTTCAGCGACGATTTGTTCTAATTGTTAATTTACGAGTACATGTGATTTAAATAACGGCAACTAAAGTTTCTCGAGAACTCAAACATTTTTTGTAAAAACTAGTTAAAATTTCCGCATTTTCAGAAACGCTCAAACGCCATTTTCTCATAAATGGCTCCAATGGTTTTTGAAACTTTTGGAACGGAATTGCACTCTTTATTATGACGTAAAGTTAATTTTGGGGTATTTTTTTGTTTTTTTCAAAAATTTCACAAATGTAACTTTTTCGAAAGATCTCTCACATCTTTAATATGCACATTACCAGCAATTTGTAAGGATTATTATATTTGTTAGTGTAAGTGCTTCAAATAACTTCAAATAAAGTATTTTGAAAACAAAACTTTTCTGTGAAAATGAGTTTCAAATTTCGCATTTTTAGTAGCGCTAAAACGCAATTTTCTTTAAAACGATAGATAAGTTTTAAAAGAAAATTGCCATTTACGGCTAGGTTTTTGTGTTCTTTAATATTCTAAAATTAATATTTTCGTTCTACCAATAGGGAACCCGAAAAATTAAGAAAATGACAAAAAAATGTATTTTGAGCGGCAATAGATGGTAGCTGGCAAGACTATGTGGCAATTCCAAATAGCTAGCCCAGACCAAAGAAAATTAAAAATCTAATATGGGAAAGTCTGAGCCATTCTGTAGCACCACTAGTTCTTAAATGATTTCTGACATTCTAAACACTTATTATGTTCTAATAACACTCTGCGTGAATAGATGGTGTGTTCATGAAGGTTCTGTTCAGATAGGAGGGTAATTGTTATCTTTCCTCGGTAGTCTCCTTCTGAAGTTAATCAAGATAGGAGTGATTAGATGCGTAGGAGGTACGATTCAATTTCAATAACAAGATGGAAATGGTGATAAATGGAAATTGGAGCCCACTTTGTAGCTCATTCTTCCAGTCCAGTAGTGTCAATTGAAGTGAAATCATTCACTTAGGTCATCATCTAGTTGCTTCAAAGTGATTAAAAAAATTTTCTATAGTTTGAAAGTGCATTTTGAAAAAATGTCTCATTGGCGTTGTATTACAAGTCCATATTACTTCTGTTTTATCTGCGTGAGTTAACAATCAATAAGTACCAAATAAAACAGATTTCATCACAATAAAGAAAGTGAATGTTTCAAGTACCTATGCTCCATGTTTCCTGATTTAAGTGACGTTAAGATAAAAGAAGGAATCCTTGTAGGCCCAGACATCATAAAACTTTTCTCAGATCTACATTTTGCTTAGACCATGAATGAGAAGGAGAGGAAAGCCTGGATTTCTATTAATGAGGTTGATGGCAAGTTCCTTTGTAACGTAAGTGATACTAACTACAGATGTATCCTGAAACACATGCTGAAGGCTTTTCAAATACTAGGTTGCCATATGAGTTTGAAGGTTCACTTACTACACTCACACGTTGACTATTTTTCAGAAAACTTGGGGAACGTCAGTTAAGAACAATAGGAAAGGTTCCATCAGGACATCAAGGGGATAGAACGTAGGTATCAAGGTATGTGGAACTTGAACATGATGGCGGACTGTTGCTGGATGCTACATCATCAAACACCTGAAGAGTATTCCCAAAAGAGCACACGAAGATGTTTCCAGAAGAAATTGTATTTTCGTAAAAAAATACAATTAAATATGCATCATTGCTTACTTTGGCAAGCTTTTATGAGTACGAAACAAAGCATTTGGTATTGTTAATAACTTGTAAATAAATAAAAATTGTCAGCCGATTCTGTTTTCTTATGCCGTTATAACTACTATCTTTAAAGATTTAACTTGAGATTGAAAAAATATGTACGTACTAGACAAAAACTGACCTCACTTTCGGTTTCAGCTCACCAAAAACATAAAAATCATATGATATTATCAAATAAAATTTCGAAAATTTTTCTTTTGTAGACCTATGTAATTAAATTCAGGCGCGTTCCGAGACCTAAAATGTTATGAATCAAACCTGGTTATACCCATCAGAAACAGAAGATGAGTGAAATATCACGAAACAATATTATATCTTCCGATTTTTCATTACTTTTCGGATGTCCATTAATGGCTGGGGTATCGACATTATTCATTTCGTCGTGGGACCAGATTTTACAATTACGAGCTCTCTTAATAGAAGTCCAGTAATCGGTAGCTGAATGAAGCCTCCGTAATTAGGTCTTTTCCGATAACTCGGGAATACAGAGGCCTATGCGTCTGCCACTGAACCTGAATATTGCTCTGTACATTTGGGTGATTGGAAAGGGACGTCTGATAGAGACACATGATGGAAGTCAATTAATTCCCTAATACTGGGATCGTTTACGTATTGGTGAATTTCAGGAACAGAACATAATTCGGTTTCTATAGATCTACTCTGAAATTAGCTCTCATTTACTCACTGAAGCCGCATTTTGTCCTCTTGTTATCTTTATGAATTGTGTATTATATAGAGGCACAATTTTTATTGTCCTATTCCGTTTAATTTTCTTTTGGAAAATATGATAAAAATGAAAACTTTCCCTTGATTTAGATGTTTTTGCACTCCTTACAGGTTTACTGGATGGGTTCACAAAATACTGTTGTTTTTGTGTCTATGGGTCAGCAATAATACCAAGAACCACTATATAATGAAGGAAGTGCCTATAAGTAACGCACGGAAAGCTAGAAAGGAAAATGTAAAAAAAAACATTCCGTTGCTTGAGCCTCATAAAATGATTTTCCTCCGCTTTATGTCAGGTTGCGCCTCACGAAGAACATTGTGAAAGCTCTGGAAAAAGGAGGTCAGGCCTTCAATCATTTGAAAGAAATATTTGCCAAAATTGAGTGAAGCAAAGCTGAAAGAAGTATATTTATTGGAACACAAATAAGAAAATTATTGATAGATCCAACCTTTGAAACCAAACTCACAGATATCCAATTAACAGTTTGGTCTTATTTTATAGCATTTGAGAAAGGGCTTTTGGGCAAAAGAAAATACAATACCTATGTTTACATTGTGAAAGACCCATTGGAAAACTATACGAACAGAGTGTGGAAAGTGGTTTGAAATTCATTTGCTACATTCTCGCCTTGATTTCTTCCCTGAAAATTTGGGATCCTTCAGTGAGGGGTAGGGTTCCCGAGACGTTCTTAAGACAAAACAGCTTTATCAAAGTCACTGTAACCCTTCGATGACGGGCGACTACTTTTGGGGTCTTGTTGGGGAGAGCGATCAAACGCCATCCAAAATAAGAGGGCCTTTGTCACATTTTTCTAATACTAACAATGCCTAAAATTTTTTAAAAAATGTTGTGAACTTATTTAGATATTCCATTGACATCATGTTTACTTACAATTGTAAAATAATATTAAGTTATAAAGATCTGAATATATATTTTTGTATGTTTAAAATCTATGAATGTTCGACAGTGCGCTTTTTTATTCTGCTGTGTACATAGAAAATGTTATGTTTGCCAATGAACGAAAAGCACGTCCTCTTAACAACAATTTATTTATTCATTCAACCAATCTATTTACACTATACAACCCAATATACCAGGAGGTATCCCCTTTCGGCTGGTATTAACGTCATAGCCCGTGTCCCACTAGTGCGTCACTTAGCACCAGTCCTGTAACACACGCCTGACTGCGCGACTCCGCCGCGCGCATTTCCAGCACGCAATCTCGCCGTGCATCACCAAGCACAGCGCCTCCAGGCTGGCAGTCGCGACGTATTCCGCACGGCTACTGGTGCGACCTCTCCGCGTGTATTTCTCTCCCTGGCTGCAGGCTCTCTCCCAGCGGCTCCACTGCGCTGTCTCACTGTTGTGTCTCGGTGATTCTCGGCGACTGACTGCCGTGGCCGCCACCTGCTCCCGCCTAAATAGGGGCGGCGCGGCCCGGGTTAGCCTCGCCTCGAGGCTTACCCGCTCGCTGGCCAGCGTTCCGCGCGAGCGGGTTCCGTGGCGCGCGGCGTACAGTTGCGCGCGCACCAGCTTCAAATGCTGCACACAGCAGAAAATGTGACGTAACAGTGAAAAACTGATTTTACCAGTGAATTCAGCACTCCAAAATTAGGTAAATTCCCCCCATTTACGAACCGTATGCAGAATAAATGTTAAAAACGTTGAATAGTGTTACAGAGCCAATGTCATATAGTTCTATACTTTTGTACACCCTGAGTAATACAGTGTGGACTCCTTTTTGTCGATTTTACCATTACTTTTCCATCTCAACCCTCTTAAGCAATATTATCAAAATTAAAAGAAGTTCCCATTTTGACTTTATTTTCCAACAGTGTTCATTTGTCAGGTCGACTCTTTAAGATAGGTTTGCCAACCGTATTCTTAACACCTTCACTGGAGGATTGATTCTGGAGGTTTGATTCTGGAGTTACCTTACACTAGAGAGGCTGGGTTCACATTTCCTAGAGTCTCCCGCCCCTGATTTTCTGTAGATATCATTACTACCCCTCCCATTTTAAGGGCCCGGAAACGTCTTTCACTCGCTAAATTCAACTCTCACTACAAAGGATATTGACCAGGGGCCACCACAAGAAGGAGAGACTTGGACTTGCTGACTTTTCACATAAATAGAGTATACCCCAAACACGGGATAAACCAAGAACTTATTAATAATTACCTATAGACACGATAATCTCCTCTAGGCCTCTGTCAGTCATCTGGCACTCACAAATTAGTAAATGGTGCCAAATATTGTTTTCCATCACGCTTGCGTAAATACGTCTCTGCGTTCTTCAATAAACTTGCATACATTTGACGGAAACAGTGCAAGACTCCACCTTTGAAATAACAGGTCACATCCTCACGACCAAAACCAAATCCCCTTATTGCAAAGGGTGTAAAAATTCACTTTGCCCTCTGTATTACTCACCGCATGCAATTACAAACGTGCCTTTCCTCTTGGCACGTTTCATACAGCCTGTTGTGACATGTTTGGAATGTTCCCAGTCAAATAAAGTGACGCATAGGGAGCATCCGTCAACAGATACAAAGGGAGGACAAAAAAGCATCAAAATAAAGGCGGTGGCAAACGCAAGCCCGCTCCGTCCCTCTCCAGCTCTCCTCGCCTCGCCTCCCCTCCCCAACTCGCCCCAACCCGGTCATCTCCACGTAAGTCACCCCGCCCTCCCAGTCATTCTTCATCTCGCCTCCACTTCCCCGCCCATCTCCACCTCGCCTTGATCTGTCCCGACCCGCCTCACCCATCTCCATTTCACTCACCGCGTCCGGCTCCTCGTTTCCCATCTCCACGTCACCTCGTCCCGCCACGCTTTGCCTCATCTCGTCCCGCCCATCTCCACCTCGCCTCAGCCAACCCCGCCCATCTCCACCACACCTCTCCCCGACTCCCCCCCGCCCAATTCCCTGCTCCCTCACCTCGTCCGGCCCCGCCCTACCTCCTCCCTCCCCGTCCCACCACGATGCGCAATGGCGTGTGCGTTGGTGGTCGTCATTTGACAAATAACACGCGCGCGTTGTTTGTGACGTTTTGGCGTAGTCCCTCCGTTATGCAGCACGCGAGGTGTTGGACATTTTTCAATAGGACCCCTAAGCTGAGGAGTGAATTGCGGGAATTATCGTCGAGTGTTAGGGGTTGAAAAGAAAGAATGGCTTATTTTTGAATAGTGGTTGACACGAGAGAAGGGCTATTACGGTCAGGCGTACGTACGGTATATGATAACGCGTAATGTTAGCCATATTATTGGCCTGTTTTTAGTTATGCTTTTTGAGGCTAGTCGGGGGAAGACCAGAGTTAAAGTTTTTCTATTTCTCTACATAATAACTAGACCACAGATATTTAGGGAAAAAACTATTTTTTCCTGCGTACCTTGTAATAAATGAAGTTTTATATATACATTTTGGGATTATTTGAACCAAAATCCGTCAAGTTTACAGTGCCCAAAAGAGCCTATTTCAACATTAATGCATATTTGTGCCTACATTGTCATGACTTCTTTTAACTTCTGTGTCGGCAAAACAGACAAGATTGATATTAATTAAGTTACGTTAGTCTCTAAGTTGAATGAATGAATGAATGTGAGAAATGAATGCGAGAAATGAATATTCAGGAAAAAGATCTTGCGATAAACGTCTCCATGCCACTACATCCTCTCTTTGTCGAAAAACCTGCCTCCGCTTCTACGATAAAGCGATTGAATTTCCGTGAAAAAAACATTCATTGTGTTTACGTGGTTTCTATTACACCAGATGAGGATTTACGTTTACTTTTTGATGTTTCGTACGAACTGTAGTGCGTGAACTGGGTAGAGAAAATTGATTGCTGGATTTAGCAGACACGATAATATGTTACTTTGTATTAAACTGCATTCAGTCGTGTGTAGCAGTGCCCAGAACCACGAGTTCAAGAGAAGATCTCATTCGACATTGCCTTCGTGAATTCCCAAACATTAGAGCAGATGGATCATAATCTACCAAGCACATAACAAAAAAATAAGTTATTTACTTCATAAAATTGACTAGTGTGTGCAGTATTAAGGTATTAAAAATTATGACACGTCATTGCCGGGTCAGGTCAAAAGAATTCAACTTACTCAACATAGACGCTACAAATTGCTAAACTTCACCAATTACACTTTTATTATGTTGGGTTTGAATCAGTAATATATTGAAGTAAGGTTGGCCCCACTGGTGTTCGTTATAAGAGCGTTGTTGAGTCAGTTGGTCGTTGCATCTCGCAGAGTGCAGATGTGAGTTGTATGTGTTGTGTAACGTATGTTCGGGCTGTGTGCCATAAAATATATGTATCATCAAATGTTATATTCATTAAACAGTCGATTGAACACTGCGTTTACGGATTATTAAATCCCTAAATCCAATAAAATATTATAATCTGTGTTGTAATGCATACAGATGCTATTTCTTTTGGTAAAGGTTTCACGTAAGAAGAAAAATCTCATTTAAGTAAGCATATATAAGGAGCGTTACATAAAGGAAATGTTACATGCAAATTCGAATTTTAACATAAACATCTGGGGAATCCACCAAAAAGAGTCAGTTTTATGGAGAGTTATGTCACACTACGGTAGCAGCTAATGTCCCATTCAAGAAACTAAGAAAACTCAATATTGAATGCGCTCTTGGAGAAATACTGTCAACAGGCCTTCCCTTCCGAATCAACTCTAGGTGAACATTATATAGATATCACGTATAGGAACACAACAAAAAATCGACATAAAATTGGAGTCTTCTGATAAGATTGTTTTCACTTGAATCGATTTACTTCCTGTAATTTGTGCCCATGAACTTAGTGAACTGGGTTCATTGTTAAATGACTGTTACACACATTCAGATCTTACTTTGTAAGTTAGCTGTTAAAAAACATACGTTAACTAGGAAAACCCGGCAGACGTTGTACTGTCCTTCATCTCCTTTCCCCTCCCATCTGTTTCTCTCTGGCTCTCCCTCCCTCGCCCTGTCCCTATCAGTCTCTTTGTGTATCTGTCTCTGCCGTTCTCTGTCCCTCTCATTCACATTTACTTGCAGATTCTGCACGTCTCTTAGCAGTTGAGGTAATATCGGGAAGCGCCAACCAGCAAAAATGTAATAGATTGTTCAGGAAGAGTTCATTCTGTGGACTACGGTGTGAGAAACGTTTGTGTGAGGCCTTTGGCCTCAATATTTTAGTTTTTAAGGCCCTAGAGCGCCTCCTTTACGAGTTATTTAACGATATAGATTCAAAATGCTGCCGAGTGTGTTGCAGGTTGCATTTGACGTGAATATGTAGTGGATATGTAGTGAATATGTAGCGCCATGTAGTGGAGTTACAACAACAACACATAAACCTTCTAGGTGAAGAAACACACAGAGTGCCAACTTTCATGGACATCGATCTTCAATGGTGTCGGAGTTTTGCTCTTATATACATACCAACATCCTGTGTAATATATATAGATAAATTAGTCACAAAGTTTCTTTGTATCCTGAATCGATAATATACATATAATTACAATCCTATGTCTTTTCTAAGCAAGTCTCTTTAACACATGGCTGCATGGTCCCATCACTCTTTATACTCGGCCGGGCGTCGCGTCGCCTCGCGCCCTTGGCAAGCAAGGCAGCTTGCGTGGGGCTCTCTCTCGAGTCCGGAGAACAGGCCACTTGCAGGACTGCCAACGTTCAAAAAGAGCGCTAACACGGAGCCCCGTCGAAAGCAGTGATATACGACGGCAGCCACCCATTTGTCTCATGGCCTCACACAATTCTGCAGAACTTGACCCGGCCTCCGCACAAGCCGATAATCCCTGTACATTTGAACCCACAATTCCAATCTCGTGTAATATCATTATTTACATTAAATAGCCAAAACGATAAAGAAGACAAGATTAATAAATATTTTGGATTGAATGCTTTATGATTAGATAATATACATATTAGTAACATATATTTGAATATCATATTTGATGATTAGGGCCCGGATAATTATGTAATTACATATTTTCCTAAGGTAACTCCAGCAAGTCCAATCAACGATACATTCATTTTCACATCGGTTAGTGACCAAAAACATTGAGTATTTAGTACATATATTTACATATTTTGCCCGAAATTACATATATTTACATATTTTACACAAATGAACATATTTTTACATATTACTGAATTTTTCCATTATCCTACATTAAACAAATTTAATTCTTTGTTTTTCCGATGCGTTTTTGATAAAGAATCATCCAAACGAACAATTCAGCATTGTCAAACATTTTTTCTGTAGCCTCCTCTAAAATGAAGCTAGTGTTACGCGCTGAAATGAGTGTATCCATAAATGCCAACGGTATTGGAAGTAAAATAGGAAGGCGACGATGCAATCCGTAGCTTCTGTTCTGTTAGTTTTGAGCGCAAGTATCGCGGAGAACAGAAAGGAAGTTTCATTTGTGAAAATATCTTTAGCAGGTGATATCGCGCACCCACTAAGCATATTTTAGAGGTCTCCTTTGACCTTGATACCCTTCACCAGAAACTACACGCACCAGCTCAAGAAAGGCCGTTGACATTTTTTCTTTCTCTGATTTTTACATGCGTCCCTCTACCATTGTTCGTAAATTATGTCTTTCGACCGAAAATCTGAAGTAAAATCTCGCCGTGGAAGTGATGTACAAGGAAATCATATTGGCAAGGTTGTGATAGGTCTAATGAACGTTTAAAAGTGTAAATCTTATTTTGTTAACTTGAGAAGTGTTATTACTCGTTCACTTTACATTTGCAGACGGAGCGCTGCGATCTGTTTACATGAGGTCACCGCCGACTGAATGAGAAACGCGCGTCTGCAGTGTATACTGACCGTTTAATATGACATAGATGGCGGTGAGCAGCACACAGAACCCCGGCGGGGCAAGAACATAACCATTAAGCAGTAGATAAGTGCAAAGAAGAAATAACAATATTGTACGTGAATGTTCTGAGTAGCGTGTGGTGTGATCTATTTTATAGTATATTATCTTAATCATTTAAGAGCACGACACCAGCTCACTGTCAGAAAGGCATAATTCGTCAGCTGTGTCCGTATGGACTCAGTAGTGCTTGTGCTGCCTTCGGAGACAGCTGATTGGTCAGAAGCTGATTGACATCGGGGCCATTCGTGTATTCTCGGTTGTGTGTTCGGGCCTTTACTTTCAAAACAACATTAGTTCCTAATTCTGCCGTCTGCAAATGTAAAGTGAACGAGTAATACCCAAATGTAAGCATCAAACTATTACAAAACGTTTTAACGATACAACGGAATTTTTGTGGCGTAATGAAGTTAAACATAATGTCTTCCTTCCGGTACATGTGCAAGGCAGCAGAAGCCCTGCAGGTATTTTTCTAAAATTACTACTTCTAACCTATCTTGTGCATGCGCTGCGTTCGCAGAACTGATTAGATCTCAGTTTGATAAAGTTGACGCATTGATTTCCAATAGAAAGGAGGATTTACGAGATGGGGCATCTGAATTGACGCTATGAGCTACAATACTCAAAATTTTGATTTTGAAATACAAGTTATACATCAATTTAATTCTGAAGCTGCAGCATCTATAGGCACATCGAAGCAATTGTTTGATATTCAAAAGCTGAACAACTATAGTTCCCCCTTTTTCAATAAGCACTACAATTAAAATTTTGTAAACATCTTCCCTGGAACTTTCTGGTAGCTTTGAAATTATCCAATCAGCAGACGCTTCTTTAAAAACTGTTCATTTATCATTCGAGGGTCAATAGGGGAATCGAGTGAAGAAAAAGAGGTCTTCCGTTCTGGAGAAAAACTCAGAATTCGAAACAAATTGTGCTATTAGTGCAGTGCTATGAGGGGACAATTCCCTCACACTGGATCCAGAAAACACGGAGAAGACAAGAAAGTGTATTTGACATGAATATTTAGATGCGTTTTTAAACAAATCCTTCATATTTTTTAACTCAAAATACAATTCGTCACGTCTCCTTGAAATTCTCTGTCTTTAGAGACCTCATTTATAAAGATTGGTTGCGTGGTAGAGCCGCAAAGGGAAGGAATACTACTGAAATAATATCGGAGATGATATATCTTTCATATTGATACGGAGATCGTTGTAAATAATAGGGTTATGAGAACTATGATGTTTAATTCTGGTCTTTATATTAAAGTACACAGAACAATATATACTAAGATAAAGGTATTTTAATAAAAAATAATTGATATAATGATAATTAATGTTACATATTTCGTACTTTTGAGTACATATTTCTGTACGTATTTTCTGAGAAAGGATTTCCTTTAGGAAGTCGTTTTTATTACTAATAATTTTGAAAATATTTGCACAATATGGGATATTTTCAGAATTTGAATATCAGTAATCTAAATATGTTCAAAATGTTTTTAAATATTAATTGAAACTTCCATCAGATTTTTTAATCGGAGCGAAATGTATAAGGAAGAACCGTAGATGTTTTCCATATTCAACAATTCGTGTTGAACGTAGGTAGACGCGAAGAGATACCCACACGTGGTATATGATAGGGAAAGTTTGCAAACGCGTAATAGTTTATTGTAATAATTTTTCGAACCGATAACGAACTGACAATACCCTGGGTGACAGTTTTAATCAGAATTTGACATTGGTAGAGAATACAGTAGGTGGGACAGTAATATTAACTTCAAATAGGCAGTATCAAGATGTGGTGGACGTTCTAATCGGGGTGTAACCGAGAAGTCACTGATGCACATGAAGATCTTCGTAAGCCTCGAACTTTGATTTTTTACCTGTACAGGAAGGATAATTCTTCTGTAAAAGAAAAGTAACAATACTTTCAATCGATGAGCTCATTTAAGGGTGTAAAACATATTGTTAATAAAAGTTAATTTGTTTTATTGAAAAGATATTAAATTTAAGGTTAGTTGCCATCAATTAAAAAATCTATTTAATTAACAGATCTTCCAGGGATCGCACTTCTGTATAGACTGCACGTCCGCATATAACAGGTAAGGAGCTACTATGTTGTATGTCGATATCCACAAATAAGTGGTAATAGAATCAATACACGATCCATAATAAATATTTCAGCTGAGGGCAAATTTATTAGCATAGCAGGGCAAATTAATTATAGAAATATTTATAGATTAATACCATGCTAGTTTACGTAGCGTGCCGAAACGGAAATTGGTATTAGTCGAATATTAAATTAATTAAATACCAATAAAGAGAGAGATCTACATTATATAGCGATTCTTTCAGTATTTTACAATACCGAGAACAATTAGAATGTTATTAATTTTTGCGTAATTTTACATAAAGCAGGCAACATTTAAACATTTTTACTTTCCCGTATACGTACGTATACACGGAGTGAAATGGCCAATTTTCAGAGGAAAAAAATTAATTGCCGGGCCGTGAAAACGAATAAGTGGATAAAACCACTTGCTAAATCAAGAAAAAAAATCCCCTAACACGTGGTGTAGCCAGAAACCCTGTTTTCTAGGTCCTTGATACCGAAAACCCAATTGAAAGGAAAACGTCCGTCTGTCCGTCCGTCCGTCCGTCCGTCCGTCTGTCTGTCTGTCCGTCTGTGAACACTACTAGCGCCTAAACCATACGTACGATTTCTTCCGAAATGGATATTCCCTGGTCGATCTGATTCTAGTCGAAGCTTTGAGATTTTGAAAAAGATTCTTCAAAATTTGGGGATACTTCATATGAAGCCCCTCGGGGATTTTCAAAATTTTCTCAAAAACGGCTCGAAACTTTTTCTTTAAATTTCCTGTATTAATAGAGTAAAATACACTTATTAACATGGCATAGGTCCGATTTTCACGGATAACTCTGAATTTTCGAAAATTGTGAAAGTGTGAATTTTTTTCGGCGTCTTTCTCCAACTACAAAATTGAAGATAGAGATTTTTCCTTCAAATAAAATTTTTTCTTCAAAGTGAGTTCTTTCTTGAAGGTCATCTTTTTTTTTTTTTTAATTTCAGTACTTTTCGCGCAATATTGCCTGCAATATGTGCAATTTTAAAAAATTAAGAAAACAAGATTTTCTCAAAAACGGCTCCAAATTTTTTCTTTAAACTTTTGGTAGGGATAGTGGTAAATGTACTCTATCAATGACATAAAAGCCATATTGGTCTATCGGTTGTTTTTTTCAAAAATTACAAAAATGTAAATTTTTTTACTTCTCTCTCACGTCGATAATATTTACATATTCGGCGATTTTTTCACATTATTATATTTACGAGTATATATGCTTTAAATAATGTTAAGTAAAGTTTACCGAAAACACTACCGTTTTCTGTGAAAAGTAGCTCAAATTTTGGCATTTTCATAAACGCTCAGACGCCATTTTCTCGTATATGGCTGCAATTTTTTTCTTGAAACTTTTGTAACGGATAGTGCTAATTACACTCTTTAGTATAGCGTAATGTTTATTTTGAGTATTTTTTTTGTTTTTTCAAAAATTACATAATTGTATTTTTTTTGAAAGATCTCTCACATCTTTAATATGCACATTACCAGCAATTAGTAAACATTATTATATTTGTGAGTGTAAGTGCTTCAAATAAAGTATTTTGAAAACTCAATTTTTTCTGTGAAAATGAGCTTCAAATTTTGCTTTTTTAGTAGCGCTAAAACGCCATTTTCTCTTGAACGGCACATCTTTTTTAAAAGAAAATTGCCATTTATAACTAGGTTTTTGTGTTCTTTAATATTCTAAAATTAATATTTTCGTTCTACCAATAGGAAACCGAAAAATTAAGAAAATGACAAAAAATGTACTTTTGGCGGTGATAGATGATAGCTGGCAAGAAAGAGTATGTGGCAATTCCGAATAGCTAGCGAAGACCCAAGAGAATAGAAAAGTAATACGGGAAAGTCTGTGCCATTCTGTAGCACCACTAGTTTTAGTAAAAACGGATTCAAATGTTTTCTTACATTTTTTCCTCGTATGTTTCAAAGAATGGTATAATTAGTGGCGCTGGTCTCGTTTATAGCGAACAAACTGCATTTTCAAGAATTTCAAAATATAAAAGTTCAAAACTAAAAAATTAAAGATAGAAGATTTACCTAAAACAAAATCCGTTTCGTTGTGAGTTGTTACAAATATTAAAAAATGTGCCGTATCATCGCGATTTGCACGTTTTCTGATAGACTAATTTATGATAACTGTGATTGTAATAACTGTCAAAATACACACTTAGTTTAAATCGTGATGTACTGAAATCTAATGTACAATAAAAAAGTGTTGTGGCACTCCTGAAAGATAAGGACATCACTTTGCCAAACCCTCCGCCCAGTCCAATGCACTCGAGTGCAGCCGTGGTGGGACGTTGGGGATTTAGGTTTCAGTGTCCAAGAAGGCAAACCATGCCGGAGCTCTACATATGACTTAGTAGTGGGGAAAGCGAAAGGGAAGGCGCTGGTGGAGGCGGCAACGCCAAAGGATCCAGGTAGGACAGAGGTGGGAATGGAGATACCAACTGTGGTAAGGGCAGGTACGAAGTTGGGAGCAGGGGGAGGTACGAGCGAAGAGAGGAGCGGTGTGAACAAGCTTGAGCAACAAAGATGAAGTGGAACTGGAGTTGGTGACTATGGCGACAGGGGGGGCGGAGGCAAAGGCCGAAGTGGAAGCCTGGGAAGGGACGAATTTTGGGGGTGGAAGCAGAGGCGATGTCGGAGTCGACGGCGGAGTCAGTGATGGAGTCAAAGACGGAAGCAGTGGTTAGAGTGGAGTCGAGGACGGAGTCGGGGGCGATGTCTGTCGCGGAGACGGTCGTGAGATCCGTCGCAGATGCGAAGTCGGTAGCGATGTCGTTGACGATATGAGAGACGGTTGGTAGTTGAAGACAAAGCGGATGGCCGAATCGATTGCAAAGCTGATCTCGTAGTAGGCTCGCGGAGTCAGGGACGGGATCAGTGGTCAAGTCCGTAGCGGAGTCGGTCGCATAGTCGGAGGCGAAATCCCTGGCCAAATCAATCGCAAAGCTAACCTCGCAGTGGGTCGCGGAGTCGGAGACAAAGTCGAAGAAGAAATTGGTAGGAGAGTCTGTGTGGAATTTGATCACGTAGTCAGAGGCAAAGTCAGTGGCCGAATCGATGGCATAGCCACAGTGTAAGAAATATAGGTGTGTTCACTCCCAGTCTAAAACTGAAGCTTTTGTGAGGCTAGTTCTCACAGTCGATGTTCAGGTCCGTCGCGAAATCTGTTTGGGAGTCGGACCCGTAGTCGGAGGCCGAATCGATCGCAAAGCTGATCTCGTAGTCGGGGACAGAGTCGATGTCGAAGTCGGAAACGGAGTCGATGAGGGAGTCCGTCGCGTAGTCGGGGGCAATTTCGGAAGCCGAATTGATCAAAAAGCTGATCTCGTCGCGGATTCGGAGGCGGAGTCGAGGACAGAGTCTTTGGCGAAGTTGGTTGTAGAGTCGGTGTGGGAGTCGGTCGCGTAGACGGAGGAGAAGTAGGTGGCCGAATTGATTGCAAAGCTGATCTCGTAGTGAATCGTGGAGTCAGGGACAGGGGAGTGGATCGGGGAGTCGGGGAGTGGATCGAGGAGTGGCGGAGTTGGGAACAAAGTCGATGGCGATGTGAGTGGCGAAGTCGGTGTGGGAGTCGGAGGTAGGGGCGAAATCGGTGACCAAATCGACCGTAAAGCTGTGTTCGTAGTGGGTCACGGAGTCGGGAAGAGTCGGTGGAGGAGTCGGAATTGGGACCGGAATCGGAGGCGGAGTCGGGGGTGGAATCGAGCCCGCAGACAGGCCCGGGGTGGTGGCGGGGGGGAATGGAGTTGACAACGGGCCGTGGAGGAGGAGCCCCAGCGGCGCCGGCTGCGGCGCGGGCGACGTGGGATGCGCCCCCGCCTCGCCGCCGCCCCGCGCCCTCCGCGGCGCCTGCGGACAGATGAGCGCCGCTGCCCGCACCCTCATGTTTTATGGATGAAGCTCCTCTGCCGCCGCCGCCCTCGTCGCCGTTTCATCGATCGGTAACGACGGAAGAGGTCCCGACGCCCGCCCAGACTTTCGCTCTCGCCGTAACCTAGGCGAAATCTTGATGCTAGCACCGCAAATTGAATACTTGACCTCACAAATGGGCTGTCACATTCGTGTGTATTGAAAAATATGTTTTATCAGCAAAATGTTTGTGATATTAACTCGCCAACTTGTGACACAGTCAATATTTCAGATGTTTTGTAATTTTTTTGTCATTGCACTTAATAGGGTTAAGTAGAGATTGTAAGCATTTGAACGCTTGAAATCCTTTTTGAAAACAAATCTATCAATTCATTTCTATCCTTTTTAGTCTTTGATTAAATAATTAAATCACTATAAATTGTCGATTGTTAATTAATTATGTTTCAAATACAACCAGAGCTCACGTAGAAAATTTAGCTATAGGCAGAACAGATGTGCTGACGTTTTATGTGACGTCTCAGTATTCTTTTTAATTAGTCGCCTAACGAAGACCTTCGAAAGAAGAGAATACGGGAGCCGAATAACGGCGAATATTTCTTTTGAATGTTAATTGTTGATGAAAGTGATAATCTACCTCGAAGCAAATGTACTTCTTTATTTATTTATTTGTCAAAAAACAGTAAAAACTGTATACGACGTGTGGGGAAAGAGATTTATCTGCGCAGATTTTCTTGAGGGCCAGAATAAAAAAAATAAAATAAAAAAAACGAAAAAATGAATTTAGAAAATAAATATTTTAGAAAAATAACAATATTTGAAAAATGCTTGTTCCCGGGTTATAGAAAATCAATTTCAACGGTAAATGAACTACAAGCAAAAGGAGTGCTCTACAAAACGTGCGCACAGTGAAGCTACATTTACGTCCAGAAGCAAAACAAGGGGCCATCTCAGCATTTGCTCAATGGATCAGGGAAATTGGACAAAATCCTGATCGAGATGGGGGTCATTGACCCGGAAGCTGAAGTACTTTACTTGTTACAGGCGTATTAAATATTTTTTTAAATGTATACAAAGCAAACATAAACTAATTCATTATATATCTTTGTTTTGTTACAATAAACATTATTTTTCTTTTTCACGATCAGCATAGTCTCTAATTGTGTAGAAACAGTTTTGCAGCAGAAAAGATTTTACTTTAAACTTAAATTTGTGTACCGACTTTAATTGTTTTATGTCATCTGGCAATGCGTTGTAAAGTAACGTACATGTTTTGTATGTTGATTTCTTGTACTTAGCTGGTGATACTGACATTTGATGCACGTGATTTCTACGGCGTGTGTTGTAATTATAAATATCAATATTGCATGAAAATATGTTCCCTCCGTTAAGTAGGTCATTTTTGACAAATATTACAGATGTCGGAGCACACTACATAATAATATAACAAATAATATTAATTACAATATTTCTGGGGGGACAGCGGAGCGAATACGGCTCCTTAAAATTTCAAAAAAGCACGTCTGTAAAATATTTGAGCAGTAACATTTATCAGCTTCATTCCGGCACAAAGCGAAAACAACAATCAAACAGCCACAGCGATTCCGAGAAATCGTAATCGCTGTCATAAAATTACAAAATCAAATCAAATCAATAATACGTTTAAAATAAATTCACCAGGTTCAAAATTCACCAAATTCAAAATCTCAATTAAAACATTCGCTAAATTTATAAAACTCGAACGCTTTCATTTTAATCATTAAAGCTCAAATTCCAATGACACTCGCTCATTGGCTGCGAGTTTTTCTCCGTGCGTCACCCGACGCAGTCGGAGCTCAGTCTTGTGTGAGCCTCCTGGCAGTAAGCCTCGTGAATGCAATGCTCGTAAAACGTTGTTTTCGACATGTGCTACATATTCAATCCGGAGTACAGTCTGGTGTGAGCCTCCTGGCAGTAAGCCTCGTGAATGCAATGCTCGTAAAACGTTGTTTTCGACATGTGCTACATATTCAGTTCAAAGTACAGTCTTGTGTGAGCCTCCTGGCAGTAAGCCTCGTGAATGCAAACGTAGAACGTTGTTTTCGACATGTGCTACATATTCAGTTCAAAGTACAGTCTTGTGTGAGCCTCCTGGCAGTAAGCCTCGTGAATGCAAACGTAGAACGTTGTTTTCGACATGTGCTACATATTCAGTTCAAAGTACAGTCTTGTGTGAGCCTCCTGGCAGTAAGCCTCGTGAATGCAAACGTAGAACGTTGTTTTCGACATGTGCTACATATTCAGTTCAAAGTACAGTCTTGTGTAAGTCTCCTGGCAGTAAGCCTCGTGAATGCAAACGTAGAACGTTGTTTTCGACATGTGCTACATATTCAGTTCAAAGTACAGTCTTGTGTGAGCCTCCTGGCAGTAAGCCTCATGTTCAGCAAGCCTCGCAGAACGTTGTTTTGACACGTGCTACGTATTCAGTTCAATGTGCAGCGTTTAGCAACAGTAAGCTGCAATCTCTTCATACGAGCCTCTCCCTTGTGTTGCCTAACGCGAGGGGAATCCATCAACGCTGCCTGAAATGCTACCTGTGCCACGTGTTATGTGATGGTGTTTCTGGCGAGCGCCAGACTATGACAGCTTCTTCATGGCGAGCCTTTCTGCCTCGTGTCCCCTGGCGCGAGCGGAAGAAAATATCCGCATGTGCAACTGTGCAAATATTGATCAAACAATGTATCTCTTACTTGCCTATTATGCTTGAATTTAATATATGTTTTATGTCACTCACAAATTTGCTTTCCTTAAAGTACAATAGCAGTAATCACACACAATAGATGCAACCTGTCCAAAGCTGGTCCTTCGAATCCCTCTAAATAAGTTGAACTATTGAAGGTGTTGGGGGAAGGAGAACAGGATATTCCCGGATATACAACAAAAAGGTCCGCTGCTCTCTCTCTCACAACCTCATTCCCCCACAACAGATTCGTAAATAAATGGACAAGGCAATGGTAAGATTCCCAGCTCAATGAAAAGAGGCTTGCAGGAATCACGTGGAAGGCATTTTTCATTATTCGCATAATTTTCTTTTGCAAACTAAAGGTCTGAATACTACAGGATGAGCTTCCCCAGAATATTATGCTATATCTCAGGCGGGAATGTACATTTGCAAAATAAACATTTACTTTACCTTCATTTCTTTATTACACTACTTAGATGACATTTTTTCGTGATACTCAACTAATTTCACTATAGAGAATCCACAGAATTTAATTCTAGTCCAGTCAAATGGTATCTGACCCCCAAAAAAATTTCGGAAATTTTCTTCTCAGCAATTCTGTATGTTTTCGAGAGTGCTGATTTCGAATTTGATGTTTGCCACCTCTAAAAAGGACGGCTTCACAGAGAAAATTGCAAAAACCCTAAACATTTTACCCTGTTTTTAGATTTTTGCTCACATCTTGAAAACTATGCGTTCTATCGAAATAAATGTTATTTAAGAATTAAAGTTGATAACATTTCCTACAAAATGCTTACATTAACGTTAAATGTCTGAAAAACTGTTTAGGCGCTGACCCCCCTCCCCCGGTCTATCAGGCGCCCATCGCACACAGGCACACTATGTAAAAGCCTTGCCTGTACAACTGTTCCCATGGGACGCATCTCCACTTAAGCAGACCACCCACGGACACCAATACTAAGTTTTCGACGGCCCGGACGCAACGTTTTCCCACGATAAGCGACCAACTCATTCACTTCGAAACTATCGTAGACTCCGGGTCGCTGTTGTCAGCAGACGCACTTCTCTGAACTACTGTGGATACTAAACTAATTGCGACGTTCTTATATGTGCAATCTCTTCTGAACTAATTGCAACGTTCTTACCCGTGCAATATTTTCAAAACTAATTGTATACAAGCGTAAATAGCGATCAACATTAAAATACATTTAAATCTGACCTTTGGAGTGCTACATAACTATTAATAACTACTGGAACTTCGAATATCTTCGTAGAGCTTCTAGACTTACTAGTATCTGCGTAGTGCTGCCAGCTCGTCTAGTATCGGCGTAGAACTATTTACGCCTCACCCAGAATTTGCTGCCAAATGCCACTCCAGGCATCGCGCTTACGCCAGTAAACAGCGGCTGCTGCCATCTTGAATATATAGATGAGTAACAAAAAAACACTTTCTTTAAACTGAACATCTGGTGATTATTCACTGGCTGATTTTCTCACAGCAGTATAATTTGGGTTGAAAATTTCAAATACTTAGTATTGTTTAAATAATAATCGCACCTTAACCAAACAGAACTCTATCAACAAACAACTTTATTCGTGCAAATAAAATAACTAAATATCAGGTACTTTATTTGTTTTTTTAGTATCTTTATTTGTCATTGTATGTTATCAAGTGCTGCATTTCATTCATAGTCATCTAATTCTAAGTTACCTATAAATGTTAACATTATATTGTTTTGCATTTCAATTCAATTAAACTAGTAAAAATATTTCAGTCTATTTCTGAGCTACCAGTATACATTCGCTCATCCGCCTGCAACATGGCGCTCTGGGAAGAATCAGCTGCCCTGGATAAAACAGTTTCTTTGTTGTGTCATTCTGATATTGTAGAGCTTCAACTACAATGCCAAGTAAAGTTTCTCGAAAACTCAACCGTTGTCTGTGAAAACTAGCTCAAATTTCAGCATTTTCAGAAACGCTTAAACGCCATTTTGTCATAAGTGGCTCCAAATATTCTGTTCAAACTCTTCGAACGGATAGTGCTAATTGCATTCTTTAATATGATGTAAAGTTCAATTTGAGATATTTTTTGTTTTTACAGAAATTCCACCAAAGTATTTTTTTTAAAGATCTCTTACACTTTTACTATGCACTTTACCAGCTATTTATAAACACTATTGTATTTGTGAGTGTATGAGCTTCAAATTACTTCAAATGAAGATTTTTTCAAAACTCAAACGTTTTCTGTGAAAAAGAACTTCAAATTTCGCATTTTCAATAGAGCTTAACACCATTTTCCTTAAAAACAGCTACACATTTTTAAAAGAAAATTGCCATTTAGAACGAGGTTTTTGAGTTCTTTAATGTTTTAAAATTAATATTTGCGTTCTACCATTAGGAAACGACAAATTAAGGAAATGTCAGAAAAATGTACTTTGGTAGCGATAGATGGCTGCTGGCAAGAGTATGTGGCAATTCCAAATAGCTAGCCCACACCCAAAGAGTAACTAATTCCAGACCGACCGCACCATTTGTAGCATCACTAGTTTTATAAAAGACATTAAAAAAAGACGGTTCCCAAGACAACTGTCATGTTACCGTGAGAAATATTTATGTCACGAATCCTCATAATGAGTCCTTAAAGACTAATAGAGGACGAGTCACGTACAATGTGTGTTTTTATTTATAGTTTATCGCTCATTCAAAATAAACTTTTATCACTTTCATGAGTTAAGAAAAATTTTCGTTCCTCTCGGTTTTCCGTAGCAAGGGTTGGTTGTACTGGATACTTTGTTTGTGATTAAACAGTTGAATGCTTTTTCTGCTAACGCCAAAGAGTATATCTCCATAGAGGAGAGATATACTAGAGTGCGCACCGAGCTGCGCAGAAGGCCCAGCCGGGTATCAACATCTCTCGCGCCAGTGTCACGTGACTTTGGGACAGCCAGGTGGCATCTACAAGAAAACCCGTCTCGCATTAAATGATTTTATTTTATACGTACGTAAGATGTTTCATTCCAGCGTTTTTTTCTCATTTATTAATCAACCCTAAAAATGTTGTTTATAGCAGAAAAGTGAATTTAAGTTTTTCTGCTCTATTTACTCAAGTACATGAAAATTCCAATTTTTTTCAAACTTGTCACTTTCAACCGCATACTCCACTAAACCTGTTTTACAAGTACAATTACATAGGTCTATAAATAAAAAATATTAGTAAAATTAACTCCATGGGATGCATTAATCCAAATACCTGTTATTACTCAATGTTAGGCATTCTACTATTGAAGATCCACATCAGTGACATTTATAATAGCAATTTATCAAAATGATATTTCAAGGATTTATAGAGGGAAAAAAGGCTTTTACCTTTGATTTATTTAGTCAAAAACAGTAAAAACTGTATGTGATATATGGGGAAAAGTTCCATCTGCACTCATTTTCTTGAGCTTCAAAAGCTCTTCCCAATATTTTAACTATAACATTTGACATTTTCCCTCCCAAGTTATATAAAACCTATTTGCATCGATAAACAAACTGCATGTTTTATTTTTTCTTTGTATTACTAACAACAGTAACATGCCACTGGCTTTACTCCTACCACTACTAGCAAGTAAGCTCAAGAAAACACGGGCGTATTGAAGCTACATTTATATTCAAAAGCAAAACAAGGGGACATCTCAGCATTTGCTCAATGGATCAGAAAAACTGGACAAAAACCTGATCGAAATGAGGGTCTTTGACCTGGAAGGTAAAGTACATATTTTTCAAAGAATTTACAAAAAAAATCAACTACAATCATACAAATTACTAACTCTAACATACTATAAACACAACTTACACCAGTAAATACACATAGGATTAATGTCATCTAAATAAAATCATTGTTGTTAACTGATCCATACTATTTTTTTGGTAAATTTGGGTGTGCTCTCTTCCTAAATGTTTTAATCTTATGTCAATATATTTAAACAATATTGCCTTTATTAAATACATCCTGTGATTCATTATGACCTCTTGACCAATAATATGATATGTTAAATCACTAAAAACAGAACTATTCACAAATTCTCTCAGACATCTATTTACAATTGTACTACATGCTGCCTTTTTAAAAATGTCACCTCTCCCCTGAAGTATTCTTACTTCTACCTCTGCTCTTTTGCAGATTTTTATAACATCTGCAGAAGGGTATTTCAGTCCATAATCATCTTTCCTCTGAATGAAGGAATATGATCCTTCATCAGTATCAGTCCAGCAAAGAACTAAGCTTACAGTTCACATATGCAAGAGACTTTTGCAACTTTCTAACTAAATTTTTTTCCAATATAAGTTACAATGTCCACAACATAGGGAGACAATCTAGTTTCAAGATTGTGTACTGATGGCAAGTACTTATGGTCAGTTGATACCTCACTGCCAAGTTCAGGATCATTTACTTGTGGCACACTTGCATACTGGCATGAACTGACATGTAACACAGTTGTTTCATCCTGTGGAACACAATTTGCAAAGTTAAATTGTTATTGCACTTCTTGAAAAGAAAAAGAATTTTGGATCGTAAGCAGTGAACAAATATCCACAACGTTCCAAAATAATTACACTGTAGCACCACAAACAGCACGAAACGCTACATACAGCAGCGTACAGCACGAGCTGCCGGTGTCCCAAAGTCACGTGACTTACGACCACCTCATGTTGAAACCTGCGCAGCAGGCTCACGCGCACTCTAGTTGTATCTCTCCTCTATGTATATCTCAGAGACGGCACTCAATGTAAACGGAGAACCCTTGTTTGCCGAACTTCCGGTGCCGCCATATGCAGTTGTATTGGGCAAATGAGCAGCCAATAGCGTAGAAGTAACCGCAAAGTTTGAAAGAAAGAAAACAAATTAAGCGGGAGTTTTAAAATTTCACTCCCCATTCCTTTAACCCTTATCAAAAGCATAAAAAATAATTGTAAGAATTTTGTGGAAGGAAAATGACAAGAAGTAGCAGTAGAAGTATAATCTAGTATTTATTGAGCATATTGACATTACACATTTTTATAATTTCAATAGTATTAACACTTTTGTATTACAAAAGGCAATAAACACAATACACCAGCAACTTTGCAAATATGCTTGCTTGGAGACATGCCAAATTAATGTGAATACTACTTTATTACACAGCACTATACATAAATAATGTGAACAGTGCTTAAAAGAAACAAATGAAAACATTACCACATCTTTGCTCTGAAACAGGCAGTAAAACCTTTTGTTTTCATAATTTCCAAATAAAGTGTCAAAGTAAAATAGGCATTCCAAATTTGTGAAAATGACCATCTTTTAAAGAATTAATTTAATCCTAAAACCAAGTTGAATTTAATTAGAACTTTCCAAAAACATGTGGGAAAAATAGTTTATACAATGGACCTGAATCGAATGACAAAGTACACACTGAAATTAATACTTCATTATTTATGTAAACCATTACGAACTGTTAGCTTAGAACAGGTATCTGCAAAAATCTTGTTGAGAATTAAGAAACACAACTCTGCACATAACAATAATTCTTTGAAATTTTCTCTCTTGAGCTCTGACTTCTCAAAGAAACTTTTAAAAACAAAATGATCACTTCACGTTAATTTACATTATTGGGGTATACTTTTAACATTAAAAATAATAGATCAACATTATTTTCACCCGTATGAATCATTTCCACTTTTTTAACTGCAAAAATTCAGATTCTCAGCAATAACTTTTCACATTTCTTTTTCATACCAGTCTGCCTGCATTACCAATGTAATGAATATCCCCTAATAATAAAGTAAGGGCAAAAACAAGGCTAGCAAATGCATCTGCCACTTGGTGTAGCAGCATGCTTAAAGACAGTAGTACCAGTAACAATCAAGAATAAATTGTTACCCATACACTATGGTTTCAATAGCATGCTTCTATTTGTATTTCACACCCATATAAAAAACTTACCTTTTTCAGTATAATCAACTGCCGATGCAAAAAGATCTGATAATTTTAAAAAAATGTTGGTAGAACTTCTCCTTTCAAACTATCTACTGTTGTGTAATCAAAATTAATATCACAAAAACACAATTTTATGCTCATTTGCTACCTCAAACAAATCTGCCCTATTTGAAGCTCTATTGCCAGCAGGGAGAGATGAAGAACACTAATCAAAGTCATCAATCGCTCTTGTGAATCCATTGTTGTATGTGGAGATTTTAACATTGATTTTCTGGTCGAATCTTGCGAGAAAGAGCAGTTTCTTAACTTAATTAATTCCTTCAATTTAGATATTACAATAAAAGTACCTACACGGATCACAGTAAATTCAAAGAAGGCAATCGATCAAATTATAATTAACAAAACCACTACTCGACATGAAATTGAAACAAAAGATTTAGGATACAGTGACCACGATGCACAAATTCTTACCATTATACGAAATGCGAACAATGACACAATAAATAATACACGTATGAGTAGAGTGTTTTCTAAAAGTAAAATAAAATTATTCATTGATTACTTGCTGCAGGAGTCATGGGACGCGGTTTATAATACTATTGATACAAACGATAAATATTATTCTTTTTTTCAACGCTTTCATTTCATTTTAACACTTGCTTTCCTCTTCAGAAAAGAAATTAAATATTTCACGCAAAAACAATTCTTGGATAACACAAGGGATTAGAACATCATGTAAAAACAAACGAGTTCTTTCTTTCATTTCTAAGCATCATAACGTATCTCAAGATTTCCTCCTGTACTTTAAAAAATACAAATCATTGTTAAGAAAAGTCATAAGGCAGGCTAAAATCATGAAACACGATCAGGATATTTGGAACTCAAATAACAAAACAAAATCAATGTGGGATATAGTAAAAAATTCGACCAAACCAACTAGAAACCTTGTAGAGAATGTTGTTTTAAAAGATAACGATAGAGATGTGAACGATCCGGCAACAGTGGCTAGTCTCTTTAACCAATACTTTTCGAGAATTGCTGTCGATCTCACTAAGGGTTTTCAGCCACAAAATTCAACATCTGACGTTTCCCTAAAAATCTTAGACACTATGTTCGTTTCCGAAACCTCTTCCTATGAAATTCTCAAAATAATCGGTAAATTAAAAAATAAATATTCGGCCGGTTTAGATGAATTTCCGGATTGTTTGTTAAAGACGTGCGCGCCAGCTATTATACACCCGTTAACTCACATATTTAATGCATCCTTATGCACCGGAACTTTTCCAGATATTTTTAAAACAGCTAAGATTAAGCCGCTCTTCAAAAAAGGCAACAAAAATGAAGTTCAAAATTATCGGCCAATTTCTCTTTTGTCAGTTTTTTCAAAAATATTAGAGAGACTTTTTTATGTGCGAATGGAAACCTTTCTCAATAAACACGACGCGTTTTCAAATTGCCAACATGGATTCCGGAAATCAAAATCTACGGAAACAGCCATTTTTTCTTTTCTTTAAGGATGTTGCCTCATCATTGGATCAAAACGAAGCAACTATTGGAATATTTTTAGATCTTTCAAAAGCTTTTGACGTCATTGATCATAACATTTTACTTTCAAAATTACCTTCGTATGGAATCCGTGGTATTGCTCTAGATTGGCTATGTTCGTACCTTAAACAACGATCTCAGAGAGTAGAAATACCTTACTGGAATGATGGAACTTTATGTACACACCTTTCCGGTTCTTTGCCAATTGCACGTGGAGTCCCGCAAGCATCGATTTTAGGCCCTATTCTCTTCCTATTATACATAAATGACATGCCCTTAGCGATTCGAAACGGAAGAACAGTTCTCTTTGCGGATGATACAAATATTCTTTGCAACAAAGAAACCGTAAATAGTACAATATCAGACGTTTCAAATTGGTTCCGTAATAACAAATTAAAAGTAAATGAAAATAAAACTGTTTCAATGCAGTTTTCCATATCAAATAAAAATTCTGTACTCCATTGACTGATGTTAATGTAACAAAATTTTTAGGTCTATCAATTCAGTCAAACCTCAAATGGAATGCCCACTTAAATGAATTGAACACAAAATTAAGTTCATTATGCTACGCGTTCAGAATTCTTTCAAATTCCGTCAGCCTTCATACAGCTCGTTGTGTATATTTTGCCAATGTTCACTCCCGCCTGAGATATGGCATAATATTCTGGGAAACACATCTTATAGCTCACAGACTTTCAGATTACAAAAAAGAATTGTACGAATAATAAGCAAATCCAACCCACGTGATTCTTGTACGTCACTCTTTATTAATCTAGGAATTTTACCATTACCTTGTCTCCTGATTTACGAATCAGTAGTTTTTGTCAAAAATGACTTACTTAAGGGCGGGAATATATTTTCAGCAAACGCCGATGTCTAATAAGTATAACACACGACGTAGTAATCATATTCACCAGGTGGCAGTATCAACAGCTCACTACAAAAAATTCACATACAATTCATGTACATTACTATACAACACTTTGCCAGAAGACATTAAACGATTAAATTCGATAGAAAAATTTAAGTCCCAAGTAAAATCTTTTCTGCTGCATAACTGTTTCTATACAATTCGAGACTATACCGAGCATCAAAACGGAAAGTAGAATTAATTTTAACAATGATAGTTAATGTAATTATTTATCATTTGGACTGTATAATTCTAAAGAACCTGTAACAAGTATTGTACCACAGTTTCGGGGTTGATGGACCCCATCTCGATCAGGTTTTTCGTCCAGTTTCCCTGATCCTTGAGCAAATGCTGAGATGGTCCCTTGTTTTGCTTCTGGACATAAATGTAACTTCATTATTTGTGCACGTCTTCTGAGTTTCAGTGGGAAATATAGTTATTCAAATTATCGTTTTTCATATTATCGCGGCAAAAAGTATTATTCTTTCATGAAAAACATGAGGGTTCAGGGCAGGAATTTATAGCTAATTTACCTTTGAAAATATATTTTATTATATAGGAGCGAATATTTTGTCAACAAAACTCGAAAAAACCTCTCTTTTCTGTATTCAAAATTCGACTAAAATATGGTTTAGGATAGAGACCACAGAATTATGAAAACGCACAAAAATCACTTCTCCCCATAGCTCGTCATACGCAGTTTTTAACTGTTTTTTGACGTAAATAAATAAACGAACTATACTGCGAATTTAACTGTGCTCCTGACAGGAATCAGCAGTTTCAATGCCATCCAATCACGAGCATGTAGTCTCCAAAGTGATGCCACTATGATGACGTTAAAGGTCCCGATTGGATGAGACCGTCAAAAGCTGATTCCTGTCACGAGCACAGTTAAGAAAATCGCAGTATACAAATGTAAAAAAATAAAAAGTTAAACTGTGCTCCACAGATTAATTCTATTTAAAGGTCTTACCTGTTACAGCCATTGCAGTTGGTGTCACCTCAATTGGTTCAAAGATCTGAAATTGAGCATAATTATAAACAAGAAATTCTACAATTTAGAATTTAATTATTTAAATGCGCCTACAAGGCAAACACCACAAATACTGTCACCAAATGTATATGGCATAATTACTGTAGACAGACAAAGAGTACAGTGTGACACTTCTACAGAAGGTTCTGCAAAGAAAGAACTTCTGGTGAGATACACTTCATTCAAATTATTTAATATTTGATTGCAATGAATATTGCCACTAACTGAACTCTGAACAAGTAAATTTTTATTACTACCGAAAATAACTCTTACCATTAGCAACATCTGAAATTTGTGGTGCAATTCTTTCAATTCTGGTATCTGAAATTCAAAATAAAAATTAGAAAATCACTTTACGACGCACTATTGAAATATCTGAATGCACATCGAAGAAAATGGAGAGATTACTTCTTTCTACTGGACCGGTTTCTCGCAAAGGGGATTTCGTGATTCCGAAAATTTTATTGGATCAGCATTATCAATGGTCTCTGATTCGCAGTTACATGCTGTTCCAGAAAATGATCTTTGCATATAGACTTACTAATGCTTCTACGAGAATTTGGCTAGAGCTGGTTCTCAATACATTTTAGCCATTCTCTGCATCTAAAACGAATATATTTATTTTACAGACATATTTTAAAAAAGCTAGTAATAAAAAATCAGCATTAATCAACAAACTTCATGCATACAAACTTGATACGACTCACCTTTTCCTCGCTCCTCGGAAAACCAAATTGGCGCGCTTCAGTGGCTAATATCCGTTTCACATTTGTGCAATTTGGCACCCAGCATCTTCTCGTAGCGATAATACACACTTCAGACAATGCGATTCAACAGACATGGGCATATGGCGTCTCCGCGTCACCATTCAAAATTCAAAAAAGGATCGGACTTGGCCTATATAGTGTCAACCCACTGGCTAATGCAAGCTGATTGAGAAAAAAATGGCCTGGAATTTCGAAGTATCAGCATATATTTTCGTGCCAATGGTATTCTGGAGGAAGCAGACGATGCAAGATATAGTTTGATGCCTTCTAAATCTATAACCACTTATGAAATGGTTAATTTTGTGATTGACGAAAGAAAAGGAATGTTCGAGGTATTAACGAAGATTTATGCTAGTATTTTTGAACGATCAAAAATATTCAAACCAACTAGTCTCTTAGTCATACGTTAGTCTTCTGAAAAAATGAATAAAAATACTTGAGAAGACTGAGTATCCACGTGAGTAAGTGATTCACAAAAGGAACCAAATGAACCGTGCCACCCTAAACCATGGTTCAACCAAAATTTATTTGAATATACTGTTATAAAGTTATTGAATATTAGAAGAAAAAATCTAAGCAAATTACAAGTCTAAATAATCGTAACAGCAAGTAACCAAGTTCTCACTAGAAGCTGACGATCACATATACCTACTTTTGGAGATGATTCTTGTTTTTGGAGTGTTTTGGTCTTGCCGGGGATAAGAATTTGCAAACTTGACCGTGAACAATATGCAAGAGAAAGGGGTGCATATTCCTCTGACAATTGTTTACATCTATTACCAAAAATTTTTTTTTGTGTCAAAGTCATATTTATCTCAAAACTTACGAGCACTGATAAAATCTAAACCTAAAAGACCGCTAAAATATTTTTTTTGTATACCATCATTATAAACGACCCTTTTCGATACTCCGAATCGTACATAATCCAGTATTTTATCGCACGCTACATGACGTCATCGCCATTATTAAACGCGACATGACGTCATGACGAACTTCTTCTGTTCACAGAAAGACAGATTTGTAGGACTGGTTTCAGAAAGTAGACAAAATATTATTACTCTACCTTCATTAAGAGATATTTCTCATCATCTGCTTCCACTAAAAAGTTTCTCACATCATCTTTCGAAAATATCATAGATTTTTCAGCTTCATAGCCGAAATTAGCTTGTTTCATATATAACTGAACTTTTGTTATAAGAAGAGATGTCAATTCCATCTTTAATTTTCAGCATAGTCTTCAATTTTGATTGACTGCACCACAAAGATGATGCCTTACATACTGCAGACTTCAAAATAACATAAATTAGAAAATGAGAACTCGACACTAGTATTAATTATAAAAAGTATGACAAACTTACCAACTCAGATATATATGCCAGAACCACTGTCTCGCATATAATATTTACATTATTTGTTTCCATCCACTTCCTAAATATTATATATTCCTTCTCATACAATGCACTCGACTTTTTAGGTATTAAACTTTCTTCTGCCTTCGAGGCTTTTTCTAAAACTACCATTGGTAACGACGCCATCTTTCATTCGAATGCGCGTGTGAATCGGCTCTCCGCTGTCACAGTTGTGACGTCATAATACCAACGTCCATGTTGCCAACTATAAAACTTTACTTACACTTACTTCGTTTCATTTATAACTTTATAATGATGTTATACAAAAAAATAGCGTATGCAACTCGTTTATAATGTTCCTTTTTTGCACTCATAAGAAAATAGTCTATTACTAAACTCACTCCTTCGTCGTTCGTTTAGTAATAGACTATTTTCTTATTCGTGCAAAAAAGGTCAACATTATAAACTAATTGCATAAACTACTATGGGTGTCTCCACGTAAGAAAAGGCCCTAAAAATTCAACATGGCGGAGTTTCGGCATTGCCAACCTCATCGAAATGAAACGCGAAAGTGCATGAAGGATACCGACGCGGCGTATTTAAATGAACGTAGTGTCCTTCAGAAATGCAGATTTGCTGAAATTATAATTATTAATATTGTTTTGACTTATAAATAGCAAATTTCACAATTTACTCATGAAATTGTAACTATTATTATTTTAAAATTAAATATAATACATTTCATTAAATAATTACTGGTAATTTTAAAATTATGTTAATTTCCAGAATAAAATATTTTTGAAACTGAAGAATAAATGAAATAATAGATTGTTATTTTATCACAAAACTAGCAAAAATGAAACTATGCAAAAATCGGGGGATATATAGAATAAAGATGAAATGAAATACTCAAAAATAACTTTAATTTTCAAACAATACACAAAGTAGTGAAATAAAACTATTTTTCACTGAACTTAGATATTTTTGAATCCTAATGGTTTTTTGTATATAACATCAACATATGACCACAATCAAAGCATATCAAAGGAATGAAGAAATCCATTGTACAGAAATGACAAATGTTTGAATTTGTGAAAATAGAATAAATCAGATAAATGACTTGATATAATTTGGAGGTTCAATAAAGAATAAACGTATGCACCATGGGTGATCAGATTTGATGACAAATTGCAAGGAGCAGTCATTAAAATTTCTTGAACACCAATGGTCCACAGCAAATTATATTCACATCAATTATTGAATTTTTACAACAATTTTAGAGCCTAATGCCCCTGGGCTTACAAACATTACAAAACATCCTGGTATTTACCTTAAGCGATAGCGGAAAACCAGGGAAAACAAAGGAATAAGTATGCTACCATATATATAAAAAAATGAATAAAAATATTGTTAATTCTCAATTGAATTTTAAAAAATTAACATGAAAAATCAGCATTAACAAATTTGGCTGACCGTAAAAAATTAACTACTTGAAAATTTTATATATATATTGATAGCATACCCATCCTCCCGTTCAGGAAGACGACTGAAGGTCAATTTCTAGCATGCATGTAGGAACATTAGTCAAAATAATAGAGATTTACAATTTAACAAAAATACATAAAATAAATCAATGAAATAATATAAATAATATACATAAAAATGCAATTGAATCCTATTTAGAAAATGAAACATCTTCTGTGAAACACAGCAACCCTGCAACATAGAATAATTAATGCAGTATCTAATGTCCAATCCGGATAAATTCAATAAATAGGCATGTAATTGTTATAAAAAAAATATTGATTTTAATAAATTCCTTGAGCAAATAATGTTCTTGAAAATAATTTTTAAAGAAAATTAAAAAGAACGTTACCACAAGTAATAGGAAAAACTTGATACTTAACTTTTATATTACTTAAAACTCCTGACACAAACGGAAAACCAAATTGTCCAGAATGCTAAGAACATTTGCTTCACATGAAAGTATTCAAAATATAACATGACAATAATATGTACCTAAAAAACAATAAAATTTACAAAAATTAGTAGAAAACCATTGAACATTCACTTAAAATGAAATATTAATAGCCAAAATGGAACAGTACATCAATCGTAAACATTAAGCAATACTCTCTATCAAGCCAAATAATATATTGAAATATGTACTCACTAACACCACATAACTGATTTCCATTTCAACAAACCATCTAATAAAATTATGCATCTTCAGAACTCCATTATTGTATATCTGAAACATTTAGTAAAGTAATGTACACTTCTTTCACATTTCAAAACTTTAATGTTTATTCATTTAAAGCACTTAGCATCTGTACTTCGACTAAACAAAAAATCTTAAGTCTGAACAGTAATGATTACTTGTATTATGAAAATGATGTAAAAGAAAATGACTAACGGTTACACAATAGTGATGAACTAATGGTATATTAAATGGTACTTAAATAGTTTCTTTGGTTTACATCAGAAGGTAAAAGTTCATTCAGGATATGACACTCATAATCAATCTATTAATTCATACTCATTAGATTTACTTTGCAACCAGGCTCGATTCAAACAGAGAGACTGAAACACTGGCCGGAACAATTGACTGTAAAGAAATAGTATTAATTTAATAACCTGCAGTTACCACCAACTTACAATCGTGTCAATTCAAGCATACCTTTTCCATAGCACAGTGAGGCCAAACTTGATCACAAACTATACTTTTGTGGTTGCTCTGAGGAGGCAGGAGTTTTTTTCATTCAGGGCACAACTGTAACATTGAGCACATTAGTAAAAAAATTTATCACTTTCATTCCATTCTCATAAATTCATACTCACTTGATTTACTTTGCAACCAGGCTCGATCCAAACAGAGAGACTGAAACACTGGCTGGAACAATTGACTGTAAAGAAATAGTATTAATTTAATAACCTGCAATCACCACCAACTTACAATCATGTAAATTGAAGCATACCTTTTCTGCAGGACAGTGTGGCCTTACATTAACTTATCTGTGGTGGTTGCTTTAAGGGGGTATAAGTTTTCAATTTGTGGGCACATCTGTAATATAGAAGTAAATATTTAACATTATTATCACTTCTATTCCAAACTCATTAATGTGTACTTACTTGTTTCACTTTGCAACCAGGCTCGAACCAAACACACTAACTGAAACACTGTCTGGAACATTTGACTGTAATGTAATAATATTAATTTAATTGCCTACAATTACCAGAAACTACAAATCGAGTAAATTCAAGCAATACCTTTTCCATAGCACAGTGGGGCCCTATATGTACTTAAACGATAATGGATGGTTGCTTAAAATGTCAGGTGTTTCTGTGAGGTAAATCTCTGAAAACCCTTTGGATCTTGTTCCTCTCCTGTGCCTTCTTCTGCTGTGTCAGTTCCACTTGCACTACTTAGATTAAATTACAAGTTCTTCATAATCTTCCACTGCCTCTTTTTCATAGTAGTCTTAAATAATTTTCTCTGCATGTGCCACTGAATTTTTCCACGTTTCTGGTGTGACCTATTAAAGGCATTACATAATTTTTCAGATTCGTTGTAACTACTTTTAAAAAAAATTACAATTATGTTGCAATATATTTACTGTTTTTCTAATAGTGATTTATTGAAAACATTACCTGATTTATTGCCTCATTGCAAACAGCTTTTGTTCTCTCCGTTCCTTGCCCTGGCCTTCCACATACAGTTTTGTTGTAGTACGCTTTTCAAATGCCCCACACATGTTCAATAGGATTGAATTTGCAATGATATGGTGGCAGTCTCAAAACTGTGTGCCCTTCTGCAGCCAACATGTCATCAACTACCTACCTTTATCAACATATTGATGGTCAGTTATATATTTATCACAAGTGTTAATGTATATATTTGAACATATTTAAGGTGGATACTTTAAAATTTTATTACAATGATCCAACAGAAAGGTAATTCAAAATAATAATGAAATGTAATATTTGGTTACATTACTTATTTCATTATGTAAAAAATAGTTCCGTTTCATTTCTGAAGCTTACAATCAATTGATCCTTTCTCCACTTTGTTGTTGGATTCCTCTCTACCTGTCTTGAATGGTAAGAAGCATTGTCCATGATAATGATGCATGGTCTTAAATTGCGAATGCCAGGAATCAGTTGTTTCTTAACCCAGGATTCAAAAGTACAACTGTTCATTGCTCCGTGATAATCTTGCCCCCTTTTAAGGTCAGCAGCAAAAATCAGACCAGCACCTACAAAGTGTCACAACTCGTATAAATGCCTTAGTTTGTACATAATGTCATGAAAACTCAAAACACATGTACCTGGTACATAACCTCTTGTTCCTGCATGAACCACAACTAGCCTCCTTCCTTCTGCTGGTCTCTTAATTATTCCTTTACTGGTGCCTGGTTGAAGCCTTGAATATGTAGTTGAACCTATTGGAAAAGATAGTTTTGTCTCATAATTTTTACACATAAGTAATATAACCATTTTGAAAGGTCTCTTTTACCATTTATATAGATCCATGTCTCCTCTATATACACTACAGTCTTTGGGTTTTCACTTCTCTTATTTTTCATGTAGTCTGCCACAAAATACAATATTCTTTACAATAATTTCATTTGTCTCACAATTACGAAATTTGGTCTCCTTTCCTCCATGCTAAACCCAATTTCTTAATTATTCTGTACAACGTTGTGCACAACCCTTTGAATAAGAAAGTATCATAATTTTCTTTTACATACTGCCATACCTCTTGAAGTGAGAGTCTCTTGCCTGTTGCAAAATGAATTGGTCTTGGAAAGTCTTTCAAAAGTGAGTCACATACTTCATCATTCCTCTAAATACAAAATCTCTTACCATTATCAGCTTCCTGATAAATATACCTGGCAATAGCTTCTCTAGAAAAGCCATCAACTGAATCTCTCACAGGTCATGACTGCTTCCTCTTCTTGTTTGGAGTTCTAATAGGTTTTCCTGCCTTATAATACTTAATAAGACTTGCCAAAGTTATATAAGGTCTCTGTAATATAGTAATATATTTCAATAATATAATTATGATTCACTCTTTTATATATAAACAACACAATAATTATCCTTTGTAACTGTTGTTATTGTACATTAGCATAAAAACATAAGAACTTTAAATACGTTTTCATGTTTTTATGGAAATGTACAATAACAACAGTAATAAAGGATAATAATTATGTTGTGTATATAAAAGAGTGAAGCTTTATATAATAAAAAACTATGTGAGAAGACAACAGTACAAATCAAATTTTAAAAAATTATGATTCACATACACATGTTCATCATGAAAACATTTTGGCATGCAATAAAATGTAAATAATTATTGTGAAATTAATAGCTTACCCCCACAATTAAAGCCACTTTGTCAATGATACTGCTCTCAGGAAGTTGCACTTCTTTACGAGAATTTTTCTCGCTCTTATATTTATAAACGTTGAGAAGGACCTGCCTTTCACCACTCGATAATATCCACCTCCTTTTCTGCTTAATTGGAGAATTGCTTCTCGAATTTGAAGACATATTTTACAAATGTCAATCGAAAACACAATTCAAGTTCCCTTCCGAAACCAATCACGCACTGGAAACGCAAGGAAAACTATTTTGAAATGAGCAGGTGCGGGATGCTGCTCGCTTGCATAACCTCAGTATCTCCACACGACGTGTTGCAGGGTTCAAACGCTTGAAGTTGGCAGGAAGTTAATTTGTACGCACGTGTACCAGTCGCCAGCCAAGGAAAAGTCCCTGACTACAATACTTCCATTACGTTGGGTATTTCAGTTGGGGTTGGCACCTACTTTCTCCAACTTAAATTGTAATCAAAAGTCCCTAAGCCAATGCAGTAATAATGGCGGGTGATTTCCGGGAGGTTGGTATTTTTTGCGTTCTGGGGCTTATCTTACGTGAAATAACCCATATTATTGGACTCCGAGCATTTTAATGGCTGTTGCTATAGACGCATTTTTAAAGCGTTGTTTAGATGGTTGGTTGCTAAGGAGCTAAGTGCGTATTTACTAACGTAAACAGTACTTAATTCATTCAATTCATTTAAACTTCGTTTTTCCTAACATGGCCGATGAGACTAGGACATTGCTAAACTCCCTGCCTTATAAAATAAATACTTTTAAGTAATTTGCGATCGTCCTTCTCAACGGGGCTCATGTCCTCAGAAATGTCTTACACTGTTAAAAATATTCATTTTATAAGGCAGGAGGTGTAATAATGGCCTAATGTCATTGACCAAGTTAGAATAACGAAGTATCTCTTAGGAATCCTCTCTAACTTTTGTATTCCCCTTAGATATCAAACACCTTAGTGCAAAATAAAATTACGAACTTTTCCACATATTTTTATATTATTATTTTTATACAGATGTAGAAAAAGGTTCACATTTCGTGAGCTAAGTGTGTGTTTTTTTCATGATCTCGGTTGATTTTTTGGCCTCTAACTATGGTGTCAGCAAAAATTTGAGCTCCAACGCTGAAAAAACACCTACGTCCAGGGTTGCCAGGTCCCTTCTGGGAAAATGAGCCAAATAACCTATTCTTCGGTTTTTCTTTCTTGGAGCACTGGGGTGTGTCAATAAAATGAAATATCTCACGGTATTTCATGTCGTTCTCCGTTGTGCCGCCAGGAGTCGCATGATCGCCAGCACTACTCCATAGTCGCAATCACGCGACTCCTAGTGGCACAACCGAGAACGACGCGAAATACCATGAGATATTCCACTTTCTTGACACACCCCTGTGCGACAAGAAGGAAAAAACCGACGTTTAGTGGGGAAGAAAGGTAAGCGGTGAATAAAGATTGACTCTGACACTGGGGCTGATAATTTCAAAATAGCTGCAGGTTCACAAGAAATTTAAAAATAAATACTCTTGCGCATAAAGCCTACTTATTAAGTATAGTCTTACGATTTAAATACTTGTACAATTTCTAGAAAAAGGGACAAAATGTATGTCTGAAAGTAAAAAAAACGAGCTCTGTCATTTTCATAATAGCTGCATATTTACAAAGTGTTCAAATCTCATTTGTGCATAGGCCATTTCTTTCAGAAGCCATCAATACTTGTACAATTTCTGGGAAAATGTGAGAAATATTGACGGTTTAAGTAAGCAAAAACAAGCGTACCGTCCACAGCCCTCCCAGGATACAACGGATTTCGTCCATTGGGCGCAAAATAATTTTCTTCCCGCAAGTCGACGCAACTTTTCGCCCACTGGGCGGTATTCTGCCCAATATGGCATTCCTGTGTAAGTGTCGAAAATAAATGAACTATTTCGTTCTTTTGAACTAGTTCATCGAACCAGTTCACTAAAAAGAACGATCGTGGAAAGAACAGTTCACATAAATGAAAAATTTTGCCCATCCCTAGTTTGTTAATAAAATCAATTGTCAACTTTCGATGGTGCTGCTTCCCCAGTGAGGTCAGTGTATTTTTGAGGAAGATTAACGTTTAGTAGATTATATTTATTTTATCTGTTAACATTTAGTAAACTTTATTTATTTAGTCTTGACATTACTTGTAAAGTAAATGTAACAAAATGTTTGGCAAATAGTATTTATTTTACAAAAAATCTAGTAAGTGCACTTTGTAAATCAAGGAGGCATACGCCGAATCGATTAACAGTTCCAGAGATTGAAAAAACATTCATTACGTTAATAATACGACGCTTAATTTAATTTCTAAGTTTTAAAAAATAAAAATAAAGTTCGGTAAATTTCAAGGACAGGGTTCGGCTCCTATTGACGCGCACGATTCGATTCCGAACGAGTCACTCGCGGCGCCGCCACAGTGTGCCCGGCCACACGGCCACGTGTCCATCGCACTTTCGTGTGGAATCGTGACGCTTCGCTACCCGTATCCAAGTTGAGGACGAGGCTCGGGCCTTCGACCCTCGCGTTAACATAAAACATCCTTGAGTCTGTCCAACGCATAACTACCAACGCATTTTATGCAAATACTCACCTTAAATGTTTACGCAAATCCGCGAAAAATAAACCATTGTAATTCTCCATTACACATTCGCACCACACCGCACAATGCACAATGCAAGCACAAAGGCATCTTCCCGTTCCCTGAGTGATCCGTTCTCGTGGTCCGCGCGAGTGAACCATGCGCAAGTGAACCGTGCGCCGTTGTTTTAGTGAGCCGAACCATGTCCTTAAAATCAGCCTAAAGTTCTTTTGGACACATTTAAGAGTATTAGTATTAGTACATTGATGATTAGAATATAGCTGTTGTAGTACGGAGATATACTCTTTGGTAGTACGTGCTTACCAGTAGTTACTAAACCTACAGGAGACCAAGGTAATGGAGATTACTTGGAATCCAACGTTCGTTTGAAATTAAAACAGATGAGTGATAACGAAAATAAATCTTCCTAAACACGTTGTCGAAGAAGCTGTGGACCAAAGAGTATTCCCTAGAGACGGCACTCAATGTTAAACGGAGAAGCCTTATTTGTCAGCATCCGGTCCGCCACATTGGATTGTATTACTTGCTATTGGGCGAACGGACAGCCAATAGCGTAGAAGTAAGCGGTAAATTTGAAATAAACCAGATACGCGGGAATTTTAAAAATTCATTCCCATATTTTGGCATTAATTTATCAAAAACTACACAAGGATTTTATAGAAAAAAAGTCAAAATTAGGGCAGGAAAATCAAGTATTTATTGAGCATATTGATATTACACTTTTTTAAAATTTCATTAGTGTTAACAATTTTGTATTACACAAGGCAATAAACACAGTACACCAGCTGAAATGCAACTTTACTTGCTTGTAGAAATGCCAAATAAACGTGAATATTATGGAATACTGCATTATTACAGAGCATTACACATGAACAGTGTTGAAAAGAAACAAATGAAAACAATACCACACTTTTGCCCTGGTAAAACAAATAGTTATGATACAAATGCCATTTTATTTTGCAAGTAGGAAAGATAGCATCACAAGGCATGTCAGGTGCCACAATCCTACAAGCAAAATAAAATCACTTTCACCATCAATTTTTAAACAGTATTACTGCCTTTGATTTTATTTTAATTCAAGAGTACAGATAATGTAATTATGTACTATGTTACAGTAGTACCTGATTAAGTCACACAAAAGTATTTTGTTTTCTATGTTGCTTTTATCAGAACATTTGAGCGCTGTCCCACTTCTAACACTGGTGCCAAAAAATGAACTTTTAGCATTCTATGCATACCTTGAAAGATCTGCTTTTACTAATTGCAGCCTAAAATTTTTTTTTGCTAGTCAATAACTATTTGATAAAATTAGTATATTTACCCATGTCCGTCTCACACATGCACAGTTAGGGGTCTGGCTGTCCAAAGATGGGCTTAAATGAGAAACTACATTAACTTTTAAAACATTATGAAGAGTGGAATGTAACAGTCCCAACAAAGCTTGTGCGCCATAATTTAAATCTGAAAATATATTATGAAAGTGCAAATATTTAAATGCACTAAGAACCGAGCCTGGAACTTTATGACAACTGGACATTTATTCTAACAACCGAGCTGTAAAATTAAACATTGCATTCATGACTCAAGATAATTCACAATTTAATAGGGAGCAGCATTCACATTAACAATGTATTTGGCATGAAAATTAACAAAACACAATAATACACCAATTGTAGAATAAAAATTCAATCAAGACAGAGTTTGTCACGAGGAACAATTATTGCCGGAAGAGTAAAACATTGCACATGCAACTTATATCAATTCCAATAATAAAAACCAATTAATAGGCACTACTAACAATAAAAAATATTACAGACCAGATATTAAGCCAAAAAGAAATCTTAAAATTGCATGAAAATAGGCTCTAAAACAGGGACTCAAAAATTTTGTATTCATAATTTCCAAATAAATAATCTTCACAGAGCAAGAGGGATTCCAAATTTGAGAAAATGACTTGTCTTTAACAGAATTAATTTCATCTTCAAATAAAATTAAATTTTATTAGAACTTTCCAAATCAGATGTGGAAAATATGGTTTATGTAGCATCCAGATGACAGAATACCCATTGATCTTAAAACTCTCATTATTCTTATCACTACAAACAGTCTGTGTAAAAGAGGTATGAGCAGAAATTTTGTGCAGAATGAAGAGTCATTCACTGAACATAACAATTATTCTTTAAAATTAGCTCTCTGAGTACTGACTCTCCAAAGAGAACCTAAAGTTACAGACAAAATGGTCTCCCCTAGTCAATTGACATTATTGGAGCATATTTTTAATATTAAGAAGTAATAGACCACTATTATTTTCACATTTATGAATATTTTCCATGGTTTTTAACTGCAAAATATTAAGATTATCAGCAATAACTTTTCACATATTCTTCATACCAGAGTGCCTGCACACCAATCTGATATCACTAATAAAGTGACGCAAATGCATTGAAGTCACAGATTCATCTTCCGGAATGACTTCAGCACCTGTAATCACCAACCATAAAAACATTTGTTTTTTTATTTACTCTAATTCACACTCAATTGGAACTAATAACTGTATATTCAACGGAAAAACTTACCATGAGAACTATCCACAACATTAGGTGACACCTCCCATGGGTGAAAAAGATCTGAAAATGGAGACAAATATGAATTTTTCCCTAGACACTAGTATAAGGCAACGCCACCTAGACTAGTATAAGGCCTGTCGACTGACGCTGTGACGTCACATGGGTAGTCATCACAGCAAACGAATCTTTCGCCGGCTGCTGACAGTCAATAACGTTTACTTACTTTCTTCGGCACCTTAATAATGATTTTTTTTTTGTAGAAAAGAATGTTCGCAACATTTTATTGCATTTCATTCAATTAACAGTTAATTTTAACTAAAAAGAGATGAACGATTTAAAATTTAAAGTATTTCCATATTTTAAAATATTGTGCTTGTTAGACTGGCACATATTTTTGAGGCAACTAATTGATGCTGCATGCATAACATCATTTTCCGTATGAAGAAAATTAATTTTGGTTATCTTGATTTTCCCTGTGGTTTCTAATGGACTCCAAGAGGTGCATAATGTCGCAAGGAAAAAGTAATTTTCTGTGGGATTTGCATAGATATTTATAAACTATTTCTAGTTTTGGAGAATCGGAAAACAATGAAAGGCTTTTTGGTTCACTGGATTATCAGAGATCACTGCAATCACTTCAAAACCAATCTTTTCCAGCCATACAATTATGGTTTTGATAAAATGGTTAAGCAATTCACCTGTCAATTTTCTGACCGGAAATATATCAACTACAACTTTAAATGATGAAAGCGTACTAGTTACCATGAACACACAAGCTGTTGATGAATTTTCTTCATTAATGGCATTTCCGTCCAAACTTCCTCCTGGTTGAACCAGGGTTTAGGGTGGCACGGTTCCTTTGGTTCACTGATCCGGTTCACTAGAGAGGAATCGACTCAATGAACCGAATCCTTGTTTACTATTCGCGTTCAACATGGTAACGTAATAAATACAAGTATGTTTAAAATACATTCCATTTCACAAGCGCGTGCTACTTGAATATTCTTTACTACTTAAACCACACATTTTTTGTTATTAAAAAGAGCCACTCGTCTATTTAGTTAACTAAATGCTACTTATTAAATTTTTAAATGCTCTATAAGCCACAGAATATAAATGGCAAAAGTATAACTCACGTATTCGTTGGAATTATTTCAATTTTTTTAAATTAAATCTTGTAAAAGACATAATTCAATTTTAACAAAAATGCGAACAAATAACAATAACAAATGGAGAACATCTTATATCTGGAACAAAAAAATGTAATTTTAAAATTTTACAAATAAATAGTAACAACTCACTTCTTAATGCGATTTTAAATTAATTAATGGGTGTTAAATAACAATAAAAAACTGAAGAAAACTATGAAGATAACGCAATAAATATAATTATTTAAAATAACATCTATTTCACAAACTCATACTACTTAAACTTTTGTTATTGGGGGGCCATCGCCCCCCAAACTTTTAACTCTTCAAAACGTGTCGAGACAGTAAATTTCGTTATGTTAACACAATAAATAGAAATATTTAAAATAAATTCTATTTTACAAACACATGCTACTTTTAACCTTTTGTTTTGCAAAACCCCCCATTTTAACACTAAAAACACCATAAATATCAATATTTCAAATAAATTATATTTCACAAACACATGCTACTTTTAACCTTTTGTTATTGAGGGACTATCGTCCCCCAAACCCCACATTTTAATACTAATAAACCAACTCGTCTGTTTTTTAAACCAATTCTACTTAATATGTTAAAGAAAGCAATATTTTAAAAGAAAAAAATCCACTCACATATTCGTTGAAATTATACAATTTTAATTGTATTACCATTACCAGAGTAATACTGAAAATTAATGTAGTGTCTCTGCACGAATTACACCCTTATAACACGAAAAAAACGTCAAGCTTGTTTCTGAAAAATACGTACTTTTTACGAAGTGAAGCTTAAAAAATTAATAAGAAATAAAAAAAATAACTTGTTAAGCTAATAAAATAAATATTTAAAAACCAATTCTATTTCACAAACACATGCTACTTACATTTTATTATCACCTTTCAAATCCTCCATTTTAATACTAAAAAACAACTCGTCTATTTTTAAAGCAAATACTACATAATATGTTAAAGAAATCAGTAAATAAATCCTGCATTTACACCTTCCATCACGGTAGACACACAAAATCTATTAAAAGATGTCTTGAAATACGAAAAAACATTACCACACATGCTTCGCGTAATTGAATTGCATTCAAAAGTAAATAATTTTGTTGTTATAGAAACAACTGAATATTATATTACGAGAAGGCTTTTTAAAATCTAAAATCATTTCTATACTAATATTTGAGTTCATGCAGCAAGCAAAGCAGCATAGAAACAAGTTTTATTTTTTAAAAAAAGTGTTGTGAAGTGTAATTTTCAATGTGAAGTGATATTTGAAAAGTGTCGTGATGAAGAAGAAATTGTTCGTAAATTTGTGAATGTATATCTTCATATGGCTTTGACGCATGGTTATTTCGTGTATATTTATGCTTTGAACCGTCAAAGCTAGTCAATGCCAACATAATTTTTCGCCAGCTCTGAAGCAAACCGTAAGTGAACCGTGGCGGGTGATTCACGAGAGTAAATGAATCACAAAAGGAACCAAAGGAACCGTGCCACCCTAAACCCTGGTTCAACCCTTCCTCCTTTATAGTCAACACTTGACTTCAAGAATGTTTCATCCATTAAGAGCACTACCACAGTCTTGTCCCTATCATTTAACAAACTAAATGTCTTTTCTGTGTACCAGAACGCATGCTCTGTTGTTGTTTTAAACTTTGGGGCTGAACTTCTAAACGTTCTTACAAGTTGTTGAGAGAATTTACCTTCACTGATGCAAAATTGCTCTTCTACACATATCTTCTGTTCGCACAAATTTAAAGTATAGATGTTATTACAAAATAAAGTGGATAAAAGCGCTGTTATGAAGTATTTCTGTACACAAAATTCACAGTTCACACTTATTCACACGCAAAACACGCTGTAATGTTATGACTACAAGTAGTGACGTCAGAAACAAGATGCCCGTCTGCCAATAGGCCTGATGATTTAGATGGCATTGTATACCAGTACATTTCACTTTCAATAGCATGCTTCTATTTCACGCACATAAAGAAACTTACCATTTTCAGTTTGAATTTCAGTTTGCCTGAGTACAAAGACCTGAAAATTAAAAAAGGCTAGTAAGAAAGACTTCCATCGAACTATTGTGTAATTAAAATTAATCCCACAAAAACAAAATTTTATCCCCCTTTTGCAATCTCAAACACATCTGTCCTATTTGAAGTTCTATTGTCTGTTGACAATTGAACTTCAAATTTATTTTTAAAAGTTTTTTAAAATTGCTTACCGATTACACCCATGGGTATTGTGGGTATCACCTCTGTTGGTTCAAACAAGGGATCTGCAAGTGAACATGACCATTAAAAATATTGCTCTTTCAAGGCAAATACATACCATGAATTATCACACTTATTGTTCGCCAATCTCTATTATTCAGGAATTTTCTTGACCATATTTTTGACGAACACATTTGTAGCACCACAGTCAATTACAACACATTACGAACACATTGGAAGCACAAAAGCAGCTGTAAATTAGAAAATTTCTTGAATTCATGATATATTCTTTGATAGCACCCGTAAATGGCCCCACAAACAGCACGAAACTCCACAACACAGTCTCACAGATACTCTTTGGGCACGAAGCTGCCACGCCGGGCGGACCAGGGCGGACGTTGAAGCAATCCAACGGTAATTCAACCGGCGCCGACCCGGAGAGCTTTGAAAATAAGTAGTTCTCCGATATCCCGCTAGAGCGAGTTCGTGTAGTACAATTGTATATGGCGGTGCTCTGAGTCAGAGGGAGGGGGGAAGAGAGCTCTGATTGGCTACTGTATTGGATTTGAATAAGGAATTTCTCCAGCCTATCTAGTGACACACCACTGCTATGGACTAAATGATCATTTAGATATATTCTAAAGCCTACGAAAACATTACTTGTATCAAGACTGGGAAGCACCTGTCAACCAGAAGGAAGACTACGATATAATTCTACTACAGAAGACGTAAGTAGAATTTATTTGATCATTAGCATCCTTTATACTAAATTATATCTCGAAGTGCTAGCTTTCAAAGACAGATTTTGTTGTTCTTTTCAATGTTTTTATATTTACTACTTCTAGAAATCCCTTTATAAATGAATAATTTATGTTTTGTTGCTTTTCACTTTTCTAGAACTAAGACATTCAACGATTTTTGAACTTTAAATATCAATAAACTCTTTTTCTCATTTACTACTATCTAAATACGTTGTGTATACATTTTGTAAGAAGTTAAATGAGTGTTTATCACCATGTCACAGTAATATTTTTATTTCCAGTAGCTGCGAAACGTGTGGTAAGTCTACATTAAGAATTAATTCATACCTACCTTAATGGCTAACTGATTAAAATTGAAATAGCTGCAAGAAATGGTAAGTAGAAGAATTTTTAAGTATTATTCAATTGTATTGTATTACCTTTGAATGATTGTAAATCTTACCTGTCAGTTGACTTTTAATAGCCTTTAGTTACACCAAGTATTACTTAATTCTGAAATTTAAATTACCATTTTACTTTGAATATGTTGAATATATTTGACCAAATACAATCAGCTCAGCATTAACAATGATTCAGAGAGCGAAATTCCGAGAGGACTATATAGGCCATGTATATTGTTTTATCATGGTTATATATGGTTATATATATCAAATCTTACTCCATGGTTTTATATACTTAACATTTCAGGTGTTATCATGCATTTGAGACAAGCACGGTTTCAGTTTTTTTTAATTTGGGGTAAAAATGTATACCTGTTCGACATTTAAAAAATTAGTGTGCATTTTAAATTGTTTACAGTTGAATTGTTTTCTTCAATATTTCTTACTTTTCTATAGTTGATGCGTTACAACACTCTGAAATATTTATTTTCTTTCATAGTGTTATTTTAATCGCTGTTGCAGTAAGTATACACCGTAAAAATGAGAAATGCTAAAAGAGACACGACCATAATTTCCGACAGATTGTGTGAAATTACTACGAAAAACATTTAAAAATATTTTATTAGTTCCAATTGAAGTTAATATTTTCGTGAATTATGAATACAAATGTTAAATCATAAAAATCTACATCCATTAGAATTTATTGCGAGATTTTTCTTACTCTCATTTAGTATTAAGAGAAGGAATAATTAAAATCATGTAATGAAGAAAAACATAACCTCTGGAGAAAAAAAATTAAGCAAATTTGAAATAACTTGGCAAATGCAACTTTATAAGGAATATGGAAGGGCTTCAAATGGTTGTTAGAACATTCATAATAGCCTAACTGTTAAAAATAATAATTTTGTTCCATAGCAACTTATTCAGCCGTGCAACTTATACATTCGACGTTTATTCAAAAGTTAATAGGCCATGGTTTTGAGTCGTGGGTGAGTTTTGAATGAGTCCACGTGCTGTCAATGTTTGAAATAAAACAGTAATCTAAATTTTAATAATTACTACTTCTCAATAATGTAAATTTTAAAAATTTCCTTTTATGTTAATTGTTTGCATTTAAGAGGAAAGCAATTTAATGCAATGCATTAAAATGTACGAAGAAATAGTTTACTTCATATTTCTTTATCAGCTAAGAAAACAATTTCACTTCATTTTTTATTATTCTAAGTATTCTACATTTTTACTTACAGGTGAACAATTCATATGCTCTGTTATGTTGTGTGGAGAAGTACACTACGATTTCTCTAACTTTTCCCCTCAAGGACACTCAAATCCCATCTTCACAATAGAATATGTCATGGCATTTCGCGTCTTTCTCGGTCTTGCCGGAGAAGTCGCATGATCGCAAGCCCTGTTTAATAGGTCGCGACATGCGAAATCTAGCGGAACGACTGAGAAAGATGCAAAATATCGTGACATATTTCATCGCGAAGATGGGATTTGAGTGGCCTTGAGGGGCAAAGTTTCAAAAATCGCAGTATAATAATATTACGAAACATTTGGTAATATAACTTTTATTTTGTCTAATAGCATGCTAATTTTATCAATATTTTCCGAAGGAAAAAAATCCGATCATACTCTGATCTCAGGTGCAGTTGCACCGTTTTAGAAATAGTAGTATTTACTGAAATAAAGAAACGATTTATTTCTAAAAAACAATTACGCCGATCAGTGATCATTATATATAAACATGGCATTTTTGTACACATCTGTAACATTCTTACATAAAATATATAAAGAATGCAAGTTCAATTTTCATTCTTCCTTACGAATCCGGATTTTTCCTGGTTAACTGTCTTTACTTGTGTGAACTTTCTCATTTCGCGAAAACTTCCTGTCACGACTGGATTGGCATTATCATCACACGTTTCACCTTACACAGTACACGGTTTATCTTCAGAACTAAAACCTCTCGCCTCCGGTGTTCTCATCTTGATAGAGTTCTTGCTCATTCGATTCTTTGGATTCCTTTGACTCGCTCTCTTCGCTGCTCTCCTTCTTCTTCTTTTTCTTTTTGTTCTTTCCCTTGCCCTTTCCTTTCTTCTTTCCCTTCCCTTTCTTTTTCTTCTTACATTTGTCTGAGCTATCTGTGGTTGTGGCAGTGCTGTCAGTGGTAAAGACGGACTCTTGAGTGCTTGCGATCGGTGCTTCGGTAGGTGATGCAGAATTAGTGGAGAAGGGAGGGTATGGAGATGTTACGTCATTCACATTTTCAGTGGACGCCACTGGGCTCTCGGTAGAGAAGTCTGGAGCTTTCGTCACTTCAGCAGGTGGTGTTGTCGCCTCAGGTTCATCAGCTACCTCCGGGCTCTCGGTAGATAAGTCTGGAGCCTTCGTCACTTCAGCAGGTGGTGTTGTCGCCTCAGGTTCATCAGCTACCTCCGTTGCTACTCCTTCCTCAGCTTGCCTTCTTTCCCGATCTAGAAATTGTTCACCGATGAGAGCATCGGAGTTCTCGAAGAGTTCCAAGTTGTCAAAGTTGCTGTCATCAAGCAGCGAATTCTTTCCGCTGCCATTTTTCTTGCCACTTCCTTTACTTTTGTCTTGAGGGCGCGCGTTGACGCTCTCCAATAAGAGGAGCGCCACCTGATGGGACAAGAAAAACAGTTTTTTAAAACATTCACCTGACTGCGCGTCACCTCTCTAGCAAACTATTGAGCTATACGTGAAAAGTTAATCAACGAAATGAAGCCTATTGTGTGCCATATTGGATTTTTAGTAACTGTATATATAAACCCTGTTCACAACGCAGCGCCAGTGACATTTTTCAGGCGCCCTCCATTTTCGAATTCAATTGGACTGATTTAGATGGAAAGAAACCTTCTAGTTGTTCTAGATCTGATACTATCTGAAATCATCTGCCGAACAGTATTAACAAAAGTTTGATGAGATATCTTGGCTACTACCCTGAAATTTCTTACCAGATGTCACTTCAAAATTAAATGACCTAAATAAGAAATTACAAGGAAAATATCGCAATGTTTCAGATGCTTACAGGAAGTAATAGGAACGTTTTCCAATAGAAATTTTTTTATTTATTGAATTTATTATTTTGTTTATTGTTACATCAATATCGATAATCATTAGCGACAATTACATTTGACTTTCAAAATACTACAGATCCCCTTGATTTAAAGAGAGTTATTTTCTTACTTGAAAGCACAGAAAAAGTATTACACATATACATTTCACTTTGTATTTTTGCCATGTACAACGTTTTGACGAGGTTTAGTCGTCATTGTCAGGTACAGATATTTCTAAATTTCCACAATTAAAATCCATTACTTATGGATCATTGGTTTTAGATTTTTTCAGCCTAAAAACAAAGGAAAGATAGAGAAAAAATAAGTTTACACTTCAATTGATGGCTTTCACGGCCGGAGTCAATATTCTTGATGTCTTCCGGGCTGATGGGTCGTGGTCCAATTGGCTTGGAACTGCCAAACGTTTCGCCAAATGAAAAGAACATGACATCTTATTCCATAACACCCAGATTTTATCCACTACAAACCATTACCACGCCCGCTTACAACGGGAAGCCATTGAAATTTTCAAACATCCGAACAATTTCAACAGGAAAGAAGAAGGAGTCAAAATTAGTTCCGTCTGGCATCCCGTACCCAAGACAAAACCTTACAATAACAAAATTCCCAGCCCCACTCCCATCTCGGTCGATGCCCAATCGCAAGCCAGCCCGCGAAGCGACAGCCAATCAGAAGCCAGCGCGCGAAACCACCCCCTCCGCTACCACCACCCGCGGCCTATTAATACCGCGTCCGAGACCAACACGGCGTCAGTCGCCAGTAAGCCGCTGTCCCGGACACTTCGCCCGAGACCTCACCACTGAAGATGCCCATCGGAGTCGTGGGCGAAACGATTGGCAATTCCAAGCCAATTGGACCACGGCCCATTAGCCCGGAAGACATCGAGAATATTTCTTTTAGATTGTCCAACATATTGAAAGGAACAGTTAAAACAAGATAATAAGTCAACTTTATTTTGTTTCAAATAAAGTAATCCTGCAATCACTGGAAAACGACATTCCTTTCATCTTCGCTTACACATGCGCAGTGAAAAGTGTCCAGAAGAAAGGTCTGAACTCTACGGAGTGTGCTCAAGAAGTTTGAGTCCTGTAGTCTCCAAATATTCGGTGCATGCTTTCAGACGGTGAGCATGAGCAGTTACGACGAACCAATTCTGGATATTTTTTTACTTTCTCGAATACATACGTTTTTGCAGAGTAATACATGTATAAAGAGACAGTTACGTAATGCTACGGAAAATCCCTTTCGAAATTTCAACGGAAGTACACGTTTTGGAGTCCCTTGATATTGAAAAAAGTATTTTTACTTTCTCACCCTTAGGAGATACTTCATAAGAAGAGAAAGTTAAGTAATTGTGCACCGAAGAAGAGAAAAATTTCGGTTGATAGATTTGGAGATATGCATCCTTAAGATTATATGCCCCCATACGTCATATACAGTTTGTTACTGATTTGACCAAATAAATAAATATTTGTAAACTGTTCCCCCCTCCCATCATTTTCTGGAAAAGGTCTTTCGTTTCGATAAGGGGAATTGCTCCACCTCCAACTATTGTTTGACAGTAAATTCAAACATACAAGCATTCTTCATTCCAAACGTATAAATCTTTCAGAGACTGGGCTCTCCTCATTATGAGAAAGACACAAAATTGGTCTGTTCTTGTGACTCCTTTTAAGATCAAAGGCAAGATGTATTGAAATGGAGAAATCAAGATAAAGAGGGAGCGGTTAGATCTTGTAGTATTGGATACGATGTAACAATTATTTTGGGACTTAACAGCTTTAACAAATTAGGATTTTAAAGTAGTGTGTCATAATGATACTATATCGGAACACGCTCAGGCAATTTCAATAGACGATTTTAAAAAAAGAATTCAAGCAGGTATTTTAACCAGGTATGGGGAGGGTAGATAGGAAAAGAAAAATGTAAATGCTACTTTCTACTAGGCTCGACTCGTACCTTGGGAATTAAGGGAATCGATGAAAATACATCTTCGTAGATTGGAACGAGAAGGTGTGATTTCATCGATTACGAGTAGGCCACACCTCGACTGGTTAAGAAACAGAATGGAACCATAACACTAAGCGGAGAGTATCAAGAGAGTTGGATTGAGCGTGGATAATTGTGTCCACCAAGAAGTTCACCAACTCACCGCCAAACTGCAAATGTATGAAGCTATTTTTATCTTTTCTATTCCACACTTCATTTATTATATCAGTTCCTTCATGTCATATCTCTTTGTCCTCTCTTGGGTCGACTCAGATACACTTCTATAATGTGGCCCCGCTTACCGCATACGAAACATTAAGCTTGCCTGAACCTACTTTTGTCTCCAGAATACTTCTGTCGGCACCAATAAAGAATTCAAATTTGGCGCCGTGGTGGGAGATTGGTTTTCAATAACAATCTTTGGCCTTAATTACCAGCTCAGAATTCGCATTCGGACTTATAAAAAATTTCCTCCAAAACCCGCGTGCAGGTTGTGATGATGAGCGCGAAATAAACTTTTTCTCTTGAGTGTTTTGAAATAGGTTGACGGCATTTGCTTGTTGAAGATGAACGATTTGGTTGCTTATTCCTTTATGTAAATCTAACAAAAAGGAATCCATTGTGTGTTTTGCATCCCTTATGACCTGATCAATCTGCTTGTCCGCCTATGAACAACACTAACGCCTAAAATATTTTCTAGAATTTTTCAAAAAAAAGGTTCTCCGGCCGATTTGGCCCGCGTCGAAGGTATGCGACATTGAAACACATTCTTTGAATTTTGGGCCAGGAATATTTTCAAACATTTCTAAAAAATAGCTTCAAACTTAGTTCATTTCGATCATTGCATCTAAGGAGTACTGTGCGACTTTTCGTATCTCTGCAGAAACATTCAGAAATAGTGAGCAGAAGGGCAAATTTAAACGCGAAAACATAAACAAAACTCTGAATTTATTTATTTGTTGTACTTTATAAATAATTTTTGTTTTAAGCGCTTCCTCTTTCAAAATCAAGATAACCATATTTTCAATTACGGGCGTAGATGTCAAATTGTAAGTTTGTTTTAGAGTAAAGTATAAGTAATATTGAAAATTATATATTAGGCCACTTTTATGTATATTAACTAATAAGTATAATTAATTATTTTAAATCAATGTAGATTTTAGTTTAAAATAGCTTCAAAATAATGTAATTACTACTTGGCACAAAGTATCTTGAACAGGGAAATTAAGTCTTTTTTTCGTTAGTTTTCAATTTTTAAAACAATACTTCGAGTTAAATCTAGAAGTTGTAATTTTTATTGAAGTTTGGTATGATAGCGGTCTAGCATGTGTGCAATTTTCAGATTTTTATCTGGTCCCCCAACAGATATATTATAGTTAAAAATTGAGAAAAAATCCAAAATTCCTATTTTCAAGAGGATGTAATTTTCAAGGGGTACATTATATACCAATGATATTTTACAAAAAGTAACTATATTATTGTGTGTAAAAGCACAGAAATAAATTATGGCTTAGATTCTATTCCTTCTTTGAAAAATTACTCTCTGAAAATCGAACTTCTTTCATTCGCGTTCCATAGATTTAGTTGCAAATATTTCCCAAATTAAATCATAGAAAATATGTAAATAATATTCCGATTTGCAGGCCAGAGTATGCTGAATCGAATGCTTTTTATTCTACAATGCTGGAACAACCTAGAGCTGAGTAATTAGGAAAAGTAAATGTCTGCAAACGCGAAAAATGGCGCACGGCGCGAAACAAAATGGCCGCCATTTGTAAACCAGGTACAATAAAAAAAGTTAAAGATAGGTTTGAACAGCCAAAACATAAGAAAATTTATGTACAAAGTGTGCATTTTTTTCGAGATGGTCGAGCGACCAATTTATTAAATTCTGGACCACTAAAAATGGATTGACCCTTGAGTATGTTGATTACTGGTGCTACTGTATGTTGTGGATGACTTGTTGAATGAAGATTCTTCTGCTGTTGTTTTGATGTTCATCTCCGATGCACTTTCTTGGGTGTTGTTGGTTGGTTGGAGGTTAGGTTTCCGTTATTGTCAGAGGAAGCCATATTTAACAGATTAGCAACTGCAATTGCAGTTATTTTCTGTTATCTTGATAAATAAACCGGGCGATGAAATTACATTTATGAATGAAAAGTTTGGGGATTAGTAGCACACTATAACCATTAGAAATACGACGTGCTCCGTATTTCGATACAACTGGCGATGCTGTATACGCACGGCCACCTGGACAAACATCAGGGAATTATTATTAGAAGTAATGACGAGGATTTTGTCGTAAGTTTGTCACAATACAGTTCACAGTTTACTAAGACACACACTATCAATTTAACACATTACTTTAATAATATCCCACTAAATAACGCAGATTTACCGGAGCACGACAAAACACGACCTTACAGTGCCATTGCAGCGTTGCCAAGAGTAAATGAGCTTTAAATAATGAGTTTCAGAGTAAGAGTTTAAGGGTACATGAGTTTAAATAATGCCATATAAAGTTCCTCGAAAACTCAATAGTTTTCTGTGAAAAATAGCACAAAATTACGCATTTTCAGAAACGCTCAAACTCCAATTTCTTATAAATGGCTTCTCATTTTTTCTGTAAACTTTTCGAATGGATAGTGCAAGTTTCTTTCTTTAATGTAACCTGAAGCTCATTTTGGGGCAGAAATTGTTTTTTTACAAAAATTACACAAATGTAATTTTTTTGAAAGATCTCTCACACCGTTATTAACTTATCAAAGGTTGAAATGAAACCTCTATTGAAGAGTCCGTTTACGAGATTCACCGCGCGCTCGCACCGCCGCGGCCGTAGCTGTGACACCTTATCAACAGCAGGAGAGGTGTCACACATAATGGGGACGCGTCCAGAGGGAGGGCAGAGAGGCGAACGGACAGACGAGAAGGTTTGGAGAGATTGTAACAAGTGAGCTTTTGGGAAGCTAATGCTGTGGTGACGGTAGCTGGAGGAAGAGGGAGTGGCTGCACCTGTATCTTGGACGTTGGATTTTGGCGTCGTTACAGAGAATTTGTGCTGCGCTGATGCTTAAGCGAGTTCGAGCGCCTGCCGCCGCCCCCATTCATGGCTAGCGTCTTGCAGGTTGGTGGAGACTATAATCTCCAAACTGAGGGTGGTATCCGTTATTTTATAGACCTCCCCAGTTTTCTTTCGCCACGAACTGCCACGATTGTGCGAAACCTCGAGTTTGCTGCATTCGCAAGAGGTGTGCAGTGAAGTGTAATAAAACTAGTGATGTAAAAATGCAGATGTGTTTTGCCGTGGAATAATGGAAAATAATTTCATAATAACTGTAGTGGCTACCAGTAAACCATAAAAAGAACTGAGAATTTTGAAGCAATTGGCTATAGAATGTAAGTTAATGTATTGTTCATGTAATTCATTATCAGAGATCGTTTTTTCATTAACATTCTTGTTTAATGACTGATAAATTCTTCCCATTAGTATTTTCATAGTAACTTTGTACTAGTTGCAGAAGATATTTGAAGTTGTGTACCTTTCTAAGGGAAGAACATCACTGATGTTTGAATCATGTTATGTTAATAAAATGCAAGGGCAGCATCTGTCTTTAAAAATAACATGTTGATAGTGTTAAATCCGAGGCAAGTTAGAAAACAACTAGAGTTATTTATGAATAATAAAAAAGTTATATAAAATTATACTTGCCCTGAACTTCCGAAGAACTTAAGTGAACATAAATATCTCAAAATATATATTAAAATTTTGGATGCCTGGGGAGAAGGAAGAAAGAACACATATTTTCAATTTCAATAAAAGGTGTCTGTTGCATATAATGTTAATTTTCTGTAGTTTTTCAAGAAACTTCTTTTGAATATTCTGTATTTTCAAAACTATACTTATTCATTTTAATTGTATACAATATATTTCTTTGTAATCTTTGTGAATTTTGTGCAAGAAATAACATATGAATGTTAATGCAGTATATGTTAAGGCAATATCTGCAATTTTTTGTAAACAGTAAGTATTACGGCATTCTTTCATGCCAAATGTATCTACTCTCTCTCTCTGATGTAACTTTATGTGCACCCCTCACCTCACCAGAGCTCTCTCTTGAATTTCAATATCTTTTTGTCACAAAAGGCATTGCTGTGATTCTAATTTGTGCCAATTGCGCAGTTGATTTTCCTTTTGATGTTTTTCTGTTTGGATATTGTTAATTTTTTTTCTTCGTTTGTTTTCTTTTTTAGTATCAATGTATTGTCATTCTGTAATTTTTGTTTTGCTTTCCACACTATCCAATTATATGTGGTTCTGTGGTCACGAATTTGTGTTTTTATTTCGAAATCTTCTGAAGAGCATGGATCCCATGAGAACTAAGAACGATTACCGTAAACCGTATGTGTGAGATAATGAGTTTCACACGATTTCTCATGAAGTTTTTCGAAATCACAAAAGATTCCTGTGAATAAGAACTTTAATTTTTGCATTTTTAGAAGCGCTTAATTGCCATTTTCTTTAAAGCGGTTCCAATTTTTTCGAAGAAAATCGCTATTTAGGACAAGGTTTTAATGTTCTTTAATATTCTAAAATTAATATTTGCGTTCTACCATTTGAAATCCGAAAAATTAAGTGAAAAAAATGCATTTTGGGCGGCGATAGATGGCACCTGGCACGAGTATGTGGCAATTCCGAATAGCTAGCCCAGACCCCGTCATGAAAGATACGAATTTTACGTGCCATGTGGGGTAAGAAATCAGGCAAGTATTATTACTGTCTTGAGGACAGGGAGCAGCTTGCAATTTTTTAAAACGTAAATAAACGGAGCTTGTTTAATCGCTAAATCCTCTACGATTCTAACGCCAGGATTAACATAAGTTGTATCACTAAATTTATCTTCTATATTGTTATTCTTGCCTATTATAAAGGCTGTCAATAAAATGAACCATCGGCTTAACTTCAGCTACGTTGTATCCCATAATTTTTCCCTACAAATATTATCAAATGCTTTTATGTAATTTACGAAAATAATAAATGTTGAATGGTTAAAGTCTCGTCCTTTTTCAATTATTTGCTGTAAAGGTGCAGTCTGAGCAAGATCTATCTTTCCCGAAACCGAATTGTTCTGAAGGTAATTTAAATTCACTTAATTGTGAAAATTGCATTGTAATTACATCAACTGTTCACAAATTACTGGAAATGCTCAAGTCAAGTGACTCATCTGCATACAAAAGACGTTTTACTATTTTAGAGGCTTATTTCAGGAGTTTTATGTTTATTCCATCTCTGGTATTTTGTTATTATAAAATTTGTTTACAATTCTTTTCATTTCGCCGTTAGATCAAACACCTTTGCTCGCTTCTGCAGTTTGGAAGTCGCTTTTTAAAATGTGTCCATGTACGTGTTTTTTTTCATTCATTAGCAAAATATGTTAATAAATCTCTTAACATTTATCATTATATAGATATTTTTGGTCTTCGTGCTATTAGTTTTAAAGGAAGTTTAAGCAAGCATACTTTTTACATTCCCACCCTTCTTTCTTCCTGAGAAGAAAACGTATTGAAATCGTGTGCTTGAAACTGCAAACTTTGGCCAGACAAACTTTTCTTGTCTAGTCCTGTCAATAAAGAATGGGATAAATCATATTCCCATATTTCGTAAATTACTTCCTCAAACATGAGCAGTAGCCAGGATCCATGTTTTGTGTGCCCTTGATACCGAAATTTGAGAGCAAAACAACCTCTAATCGTCCGTGGTCAAAGACAGAGCCTAAACCGTTCAGGCGACGTTCTCCCAAACTGATATTCCTCAATCAATAAAAACAATCTGAGGATTTGGGAATTTCAACCGTATATTTTGATTTTTGAGGGTATATTACATCATGTCTCATAATTTTCAAAATTTTCTCAAAAATAGCACGAATACTTTTATTAAACTCTGCCCTCAAAAGCGTATAAAAGTCTTCAGAGGATGGTGCAGAACTCATTTTCGTTGAACTAGTTTCTAATTTTTAGAACACTTCAAAAATTCAAACTTATGCTCATGTACGTTTTTTGAAACTATGGATAGTTTTGGGGTAATTTTGCGTGACATAAGGTAATTTAAAAAGTATTTTATTTCTCAAAGAAGGATTTTTCTTAAATTTTCCCCTACTTTGTATCAATGGAAGGTAAAACAAGTGGTACTGCAACAGCACGTACTTTCTCGCATTATTCAAAACAGCTACGTAATACTAATATATTGGAATGTTTGCGCTAGTAACACCTCAGCTATTACTTGAAGACGTCCAATTCAGACAAGGCGCCTGTGATGCATATCTGTGATTCAATAATCAGAAAAAGCAATAATTTCTTACTTTTACAAATGAAAAAAAACAGAAATAAATTTGACTCTTATAGTATTCCCAGCAAATTATATAGAAGGAAGCAACGCGTTATCGCCAGAGAAGCGTGCATTTCGATGCGAAGCGTCAAAACGATGTGCATTTCGTTTGGCATGCTTGGCGAATATTTTCTTATCAATTCTGGACAAAACGCTTATTTCCATCTGCATTCAGATTTCAACTTGTTTGTGGGTTAGTGATAGTACATCATCTCACAGTTGATAATTAACTAACTCTAATATTAATAAACTAAGTAGCTGAATGTGGCATCGCCGATGCTTTAAACTTTGATTTTTCTTCTTTGCTTCGGTTCAGAGTCCTTGTTAAGTTTTGTCAGCGTTGTGTTTTGGTGACGCTCTAACCACTTACCTTTTACCACTTACAGTTCTGGTTTTCTTCTAATTCACATATTATTCATCAAATTCAAGGCAATTTACGAATTTACTATTAAAAATACCCATGAAATATATCGAATCTCACAAATTCAAAATCCGTACGTATAGTATACGGGAAAGTAATAAGAGACTGGTAAGAACGAAACTTGAACGAAAATTTCCTGTTTATAAATTTCAAACGTTATTAGAAACAGTTTATAGATGTAACATTTATAAACATACATAATATTTTTTTGTCAAAATTTTATCTAATAGATATATTTTCAATGTTTTTTAGCTTCATACCCTACATTTGTATCTAAAGGGATGAGGGCAACTGCCCAAACCTGCTATTTGCGGGTTTTGCTCATGTACTGATAAAGATTATGAAAATAATTTCTAGCTTTAAAAGTGCTCCTTCACATTTTAACATATTAATACATTTCTTTCTATAAAATTAGTGGAAAACAGACAATTGTTAAATATATAATAATCACATGTTGGTACTACAGATACGGGAACTGTTGCAACGAAAAATATATTTGCAATACGCGTTAACTCACCAAAGAGAATACTTGTATTAAAATACGCTTCATGGTGACATTATACTCAGCCACAGGCGTCTGCAGTGATTTACTGACATTCTACAGCACGAGTTTTCAATAAATATAGCGAGAGTACCGGATGAGAGCCACGTAATGCCGGAAGTGGCCGTGAAAAAGTCATGTTACTTTTTCGACCCACGTAATGCTTTCATATGATACGGTTCGTAACTAGAAAAAGGGGAAATTTTCGAAGGTTATGTTGATAATTCTCAGACGGGTCGGTCAATTCTACTCTGTAGAATCACAATGCGCCGTGCTTGATGAGCGTTGGCTGTTGGACGTTCGTGATCACAGACGGGTTACTTTTGGTGATAGGTCTTTTTAGTAATTTTCTTCCGGTTTCTTTTCACGACTTTCCTTCATTTCTGACTTAATAAGCGCAAGTTGAGTAACCGGTGCCCTCTAAAGCAATATTTTGGCCGTATCTTGTAATGAGCTGCGATGGGGCATTCCGTAAAATTGCTACGACAACGTTCGCCAAGCCCGTCAGTTTCAGGAGCGTATTGAATTTATTTAAATACTGAAAGTTGTTTTCCTTCAAGTAATTGAAAAATAATTTTACATAACAAATTCACTTTTAATTATCGGTGATTAATGAAAAGTATTCTTAACGACGAGTTTTTTTTTATTTCATCAAAGATAAATAGTTTCATTTCGCTATTTGTTACAATCTCTCTCTTCACAGGATATAAAGGATTTCCTGGGAGGTAACGTCGAAAATTGGAAAATAAGCTCTTATGACAATTTAAAGCATATTCTAGCATTGTAGTACTAACTACTAATTCAAATTTAAATGCGCTGTTCCTGAAGAAACGTTAGAAGGCACGTTTTCACCGTATTCATTCCCTGACTACGAAGACGCGGAGGGAGCGAGTGTTGGATCAGATTCTTATTAATATTATTTTGTTTGGTATTTAGTTAGTTATTATGAAATAAAATGTATAAAAATACAAATAAATAATATTTCCTTCACATTCAATAACAAAAGTAATTAATATTGACTCCAAAATCGAAGTTGAAAAATACGGTGCGGAGTGCCGCACGCGCCTGCTGGTGGGAAATGAGACGCGCCCGCCGAGGGTTAAGGAAGTACCGACAATGCAGGGAAAGCAACAATTGAATTCCGTTCCGCTGTCGCGAAGTTCTATGAATTACGTGTCGTTGTTTTGAGTTTATATAGCTGTATGGTATCAGGCTTTTTGTCGAATACAAGTTTACAACACTTTTGTAGTATATTTGTATGCAGTTGTAGATTTCACATAGTTTTGACAACACTGCGATGGAAACAGTAAGTTGTTCGCTTCTTGTATCGTAAGTTTTCAATTTAAAAAAAAATACTTCGAGTTAAATGTAAAAGCTGAAATTTTTATTGAATTTTGTTATGATAGCCGTCTAGTATGTGTGCAATTTTCAGATTGATATAGCTGTTTGCAAAGGTGTTATACTTGTCTTTAAGTTGGTATTTGCATGAAAATATTTAGTTTTCGCACCAAATGATGTACCTTATGTAATGAGTAAAGAACAGTTGGTAACAGTCTTGTTTGTACAGTCCATAATTTCCTTGAAAATAATTAGTTTTAAATGAACAATTAAGACTAGGCTATAGCAAAATATATTACAAAATAATTAAGTAATTCCAGTTGAATAAAATGTAACTTTGTACACCTAGACGAAATGGCTTTCAATTTTAAATTCACCAGCACGTTTAGTTGCTCGGGCTCTTCCTAGAGACTAGTTCCCGAGCTAAATGTGCAGGTGAATTTCAAATTCAAGGCCATTTCGTCTAGGTGTACAAAATTACGTTATATTTAACCGGAATTATTCAATTGTTTGGTAATATATTTTGCAATAGTCTTAGATGTTCATTGAAAATTAATGATGTTCGAGCAAATTATGGACCGTACAAATATGATTGTTACTAACTGTATTTGTTGCATGGTTTTAGAATACTCTCTTCTAATCGTGGCCCAATGAAATGCATTTCTATATTCTCCAGGTTATCAGACTTCTTTTTCCAATACAAGTTTACAAATTTTTTGACTTATATTTTTATGCAATTGTAGAATTCACATAATATTGCCAACACTGCGATGGAAACAGTGAGTTGTTCGCTTCTTGGTTGAATTGGATGTTTTCAAATGATAGCAAAGATGTTAGTAGCGCAAAAAGTGCAATATTTCAATACTGCGTAGCTGTTTCCAATAATGCGGGAAAGTATGTACTGTTGTAGCATCACTAGTTTTCTTTAACTTTTATCCTCGTATGTAACAAGACACGGTCAAAAATATTGTGCCAGTCCCATTTTCAGCAAAGCTTTCGTACATTCGAGAAATGCAAAAAGTTAAACTTTCAAGACTACAAAATTTAGTCTCGATGCAGAAAAATAGTTTGCTGGTGGAAAACACTTTCAAATGTTTACGTAGTACTGTAATATAGCGGAAGTACTTTGAAATGATGCAAAAAACTACATGCTGTTGAACATTACTAGTTGCCATGTTTTGTAACTGCCTCTGACGTAATCTGTAATTACACGCACTGCTCATAGCTTTGATCAACACATGCGTCAGAAAAATTAGATAAAAAGATAGATATAAATTCAATAGCGATAGTGAAATTAAATAGAAAATATAATTTTAAAGAAATAAAGATTTACTTGCTACAACATTGTAGCCCATAGTGAACGCGAGACTCACAGCTTAATATTTCTACTCCGCGTTTGGCCAAGTTCATAATCCCCCGCAGATTGCGAGGGCGGACTTTTTAATTAAGCGGCAGCGATATCGGAATCGTTACTCAATGGAACTTCGGAGTAAATTCGTAAGTTACTATTTTCTGAGTGCAATTAAATATTAGCTCTTTCTTAGAAACTCGGTTTCTCTTTCCACAAATCTCTCGTTTCTGTAAAATATCGAGTTGTGTAATAGTAATTAAAAAAATTAATTTGATCATACTTTAGCTGATCGATTAACTCAAGCTTAAAAACTTTTGTTTCCGAGAACAAGAGTATCAGTGTAAGGCCCGCAACAGACTACACCGAGGAATGTATTTACAGAAATGTACGTCGAGAAATGTGGAAAATCCAAACAAGGGACACTTATGGACCTCCACACACTAGAGAGAGTTTTCTCGTTCGCCTATGCGGAGGCGAAAGAGTTCCTCGCTCGAGTCGGTCGGCGAGCGAGTTTTCTCGGACACGTTTCTACTCCATCACTCGTTTTACATTTAGGCGTTCGCTGCCCCAAGAAAACACCGAACAGTGCAGAGAACTGAGTGAGGTTATAACATTTAGCAGTAAAAGATGCGATAAACTACCAGTTTTTAATTGTTTTCTTGAATTTTCCCTTAAAACGGAAATGAACAAGAAAAAACTTGTATGGAAGATATTCTTATTTGTATGAAACCCGCTCATAATGAGTAATATAAAAGTAAAAAGTTGAAGCAAGAAACTTAAAAAGGTATTTTGAAAGAATTGAATTAATTTATTACTTTTCTTAATTGGTATTTATGAATGAATTTAATTCTTGTGAATATTAATCTCAATTATTTGTTCATTCATTATCTATTCATTATTCAACCAACAAATATAGTAAACCAAAGCAGGGTAGAGATTACGGAGCTCAAGAAAATTTCCTGATGTATTACTTCTCCCTTATACTTGACATAAATTCCTGTTTTTTACATTAAATAATGATATGTATGCAATGCAGTAGAGTGTCTCTCTCTAGGTAATTCGAACTTGTTAACCCTTTCAGTCCTGTTTTTTGATTAGTGATGAAAAAAAATTCTGAATTTGAATTTGAACACACTGAATAATACCTGACAATGTTTGTTAAGAAAACTTTTTGATACGAATTATACTTTTCGAGAAAATTTTATGTACTCATGTGAGTACATTCGGTCTCAATTGTAAAAGTAATATAACATACGTAAACTATATCATTCATTGATCTGTTGCATTTTACTTATCAAACAACGCAATAGGAGTACATAAAATGAACTCTATAAGAATAATTAAAGCTAAAAATATTATAAAAAAGGTAAATGTTGATCAATTGGCGAAACAATCGCTAAAAAAGTAATACCTGAATCATGTTTTTGTGTAAAACTTATCTTGATGAGAAAGTGAAACCTAACTGAATTCAATTGTCTACTTGATAGGAAAAATCATAAAAAGCTATTGGTACATAAATAAGTAGTACAACAAATAAATATTAAAAAGTAATAGTACAAAAAATGAATGCCACAAAAAATAAAAGACCAAAATTACATTTTGGTATGAAAAGCCACAAAAGAGTTTCTACCTCTCTGAAGACACAAATGAATGTTACATTTCCTGCATTTTATTCTTGTGCGCTCTGAACATTTTGGATATTTACAGCGACTTAGTTGTGCAGAGTCGTCATGCAATGGGAAGTGGTCGAGGTTGTCGAAGTGAATTTCCCGGTCTGGGCGCATTTCTCTCCTTCTCCGTGGGGTGACTGGACTGCTGGGTTTCACAATTGGTTTCTTTAGGACGGCCTCTCTTTCTTGGCGCAGTTGTGTTCTTATATAAAATCAAAGCTTCTGCCACTCGCATCCGGAAGTGCAGCAGGCCAAGCTGTTCCTTTAAAGGGCGCCTAAAGCCTCAGAGTCTTTTCGGTATTCTAATCAGCTTTGTACTATGGCCAGATCAACACGATGGAAAATCACACGCAGCGTCTATGTTCTTGATTTGATAAATATTCTGTAATTACTAATCAATTGATCAAACAGATCAACTCATCCCATTGCATGATTGTAATTTCTAACAATTTCTGGCCGTGGTATTATAACATACTTCTTGTTTTTCTTGTTCCATCGTTCCACTTCATATTCTCCTTTTCCAAGGAAGTTTGAAGACAGAGTGACAGACTTGTTGTCCACCCATTTTACCATAAAAATATTATCAGTGCTGACAATCTCTTCACTATATCCTCGATGATTTTTAATTATTTCTTTGTCAGGAGTAAAAGTAATATTATTTCCAAACCTATTAAATCTAACAGTTCCAGCAGCGTAAATACCTTTTTGTTTTAGAATTTGAAATAGATGATATGAGGAAAAATAGTTGTCGAAATAGGGTTTGTGTCCATTTTCTCCTAATACACTTTTGACAAGTTCCAGCAAAGCTGATGGTTCAAAACCATACTTTTTATTACATTCTGCATTTATGTCAGTTGTAGAACCTTGATACAGAATGAAATCATGAATGATGCCACTTTTTCCACAAAGCATGAACATTTTGATGCCCCAGGGATTTGGCTTGCCTTTTACATATTGTTTGACCGAAAATGTACGTGTAAATGAGATTATAGCTTCGTCTACGCATAGATTTTCTTGGGTTTTCAAGGATCAACAGCGATCACGAATTGCATCATACTTCGTAATATTCTGACTTTGTAATATTTGTCTCTGTTGTCGGATGGAATTGCCAAATTGTTAAACAAATGGTTTACGATTATTGTAACAAAACAAGAATTTCACGAGTTAAAATTAGATACGAGCATTTAATAAAACAAGAAATGAGACTTGCAGATGATCTCAGCTAAAACTGCTGCCACCACTCTCGACTTGTGGCACATAAAGGTATTTCGAGACATCGAATAACCTCTTTGTGGTGTGTGGACGCAGCCTCGCTGGCCTTTCCTCATTTCTCGGCGCTCATTTCTCGCAACGCATTCCTCGGTGTAGTCTGTTGCGGACCTGAGGGTTCATATACAAAAGTTCAAATAATACATCTGTAATTTGTTTATTATTTTAATCCGTTATATTAATGTAATATTGTATTATTTATGTAACATTAATTCAGCTCCGAGTTATCACTGTCTCCTAGAATAATATTTATCTGAGAAAAATATGATTAACAGTTTAATGCAGGAAATGATTTCAACCATGTTTCATTTTTTATGGTAACAAAACATTTAAAAAATTATAATAAAACTACTTACAAGAATATATATTAATCGTAGATTACAAAGACGTCGTCTGACAGACGACGCACATAGTGCCGAAAGCTTCCCCACCTCTTCACCTCATTCCCCGTTTCTGAAACTCGAGGTACCTTCATTTTTCACTAAATAATGAAATACATGTACCTATTTCCGGTGTATGCTAACACGCGTCGTCCAGTAGACTACGCTTTTGTAATTACCGTCAGTTCTTTGGCTCTATATTACCTAATATTGTGAATAATGAATATCTTGTGCAGTAGCATTTCAGTGTTGTTCTGAACATTTAGCAATCATAATGAGACGACGGCGGTCATAACAAAGGTCGCATAACGAGGTACTACTGCGGACGCTTCTCAAAAGCCATTGCAGACATCACCAAGAAAGTGTGTGTTGTGAGAGCAGAGTTGAGAGATTGGGGAATTTTGTCCCCATAATGGAGAATTATTTTCGTTGTGGGGAAAAATGGGGAACGAAATGGACAGGGAAATGTTTGGGGATTTTGGGGGAAATTATTTTGATTCGGAGTCAAGAGAGAAGTAGTACTCTCTCAATTATTAGGAATAAAGAAGGAACAACAGAGGTTATTCTCTCTCATTTTTGTGTATCAAAAAGAGAATAATCCTCAAGCATAGAGGTATAGAGAAAGAAAAACGAAGATAGTATATTGTTTGGAGCGTAGAGCACAAATGTCCCTCTAAGGGTTTGAGCAGTTCAAATGACGATGATTGGTTCATTTGAATGTAAGGGAACACCAAATGAAATTGTCATGTACAGTCCATGTCGTTTGAAACAAACATATTCCTAAAATTATGACAAATATAGGGATCTTTGTTCCATTGGATACGGTATTTGGAGAAATTTCTTAGTATTGGTGAGGAAAGAGCTCGCTACCCATCTAGCAACCCTGTGTGAGTCAAGTTATTTAGGTGTACATATAAAAACCTTTAAAATGTATTTTGTAACTCCATATCATACATGTTCAATCCATTAAGTTTCTGTTGCAAGAATGAGTTTTTCTTTATTTTTACCCCAATTAATCTGTCAGACTACGGCTTTGTAATAACATTTGGAACTGGTAATCTTTGTAATTTAGTGTTAAAAACACAATTATTAAATTTCTAGGATGTTGAGTTTTCCAAGTTTCGGAATTCCATTGAAATATTTGAAATGTAAGACAAAACAACTGAGTTATCAGAGGGGTTTTGCGATTTCAAGTGGATTGAACATAGGTTTTTGCTCATCAAAGTATTTTCTTGTATAATTTTGACTGCAACGTTTCACGTACTTTGGGAGCATATTCTTTGTATTCTTCACCACCTACTCCTCGCATATAAATTTCCCAATCTTTCAAAATGTGTCAATTTCTTCATTTGTAGTTTGTGCTATCACTTTGTATTTCCGTCACAAAATTCTTGAAATTATTTCCACACTTTCTGTATCTTTTGCTGGTTTTTGGCACTGAATATTTTATAATAGATTCAATTTCAGTGCTTGAAACATGATCTAAACAAGTCATTTTAATGTTACATTGATGCTTGCTCACAAGCTATTAACCCTAGATTGGAATAGTGTTGTCTGTCAGACGACGCAACTGCTGTCGAAAGTCCCCTTCCCCTCACTCCTCTTTTCGAAAATTGTTTACCTTCCTTGTTGGACTAAACAATGAAATACGCGCATTGTTGTTCGTGTGCCTATTTCCGGTATACGCGATTCTTATCTTTCGTCGTCCGGTAGGCTAATCCTTTGTAATTATGTCAAGTATTTTTGGCGCTATATTGCCTAATATTGTGAATAATGAATATATTATGTTGCATTAAAGTTTTGTTCTGAACATTTGGCAATAATAATTGGACGTTGGCGATCATGGCAAAGGTCGGATGACGAGGTACTACCACTCGGACTACGAGGACTTATACTCTCTGGGTACTACTGTGGACGCTTCTCAGAAGCCTTGTGTGGACAACACCAAGGAAGTGTGTGCTGTGAGTCACGTTGTTTAGGTATATCTATAAACAAAATTTAAAATATATTTTGTAACTCCATATCCCACATATCCAATTCATTTAATTTAGTGTTTCATTGTAAAAATGAGTTTTTTTAAAATTTTTATCAAAGTAGTCTGCCAGACCAGGCCGTTGAAATAACGTTTGTGCAAGGCGCCTTTGTAATATAGGGTTAAGGACATAAAAAAGTTATCGATAACAGCAAAATGATAAACAAAGAGATTACAGTGGAGTGCAAATTGATAATCATACGGCGATAAACATCAGGGATAGATTTGATTTAAATATTTTTTCCTTAGCATTGCTTATTTACGGCACGGGCAAATATGAGTGAACAAAAGTAATAAAAGTTCGTATAAAATTATGGTAATCAATTATTTAATTTTTTTCATATCACATTTAAATCATATTATAAAGTCAGAAAGCTGAATTGCGCTAATTTGAATTAAGGTTTGCGGATTGCGTGAAAGAAAATACATCAGTCTATTGAGAATCCAAATTATAGAATACAGTAAAAATATAATTAATATTGACATTTTCAATAGTAAATTATAATCAAGATTAAATTAATTTTTCATATCCTTTGAATCCATTACTGCTCTCTTTGAACACAAAAACTCTTAATTGCCGGGTCCTAAAACGAAAAAGTGTATAAATCCAATTGCTAAATATAGAAAAAATATTATCTTAAGACTTCATCTTCTCAGGGTCCTTGATACCGAAAAAACCAATTAATGGCAAAACGTCTGTCCATTTGTCTGTGAAAAACTCTAGCAGCTAAGCCGTTCAGCCTATTTTCTCGAAAATTGATATTGCTCAGTCAATCTTCCTGATGACGCGGCCTCTGGAAATTGAAACCGATATCTTAATGTTAGGGGTACCAATATTTTAAAGTTTTGCTTAGAAATCAACGGGATTCCGTAAACCTCAGGAACATGTAAAACATAATCAATTTGAAATTAAACTCACAGATAAAACACCTTTGATAGGTTATCAAAATGCCATTCCGTAAAAAGGTAAAGAGGAATTGGATCCCAGTGATAGCAGATGGTATAATTGTGAAATGGAAGACAGTCTATCAGAATCTGTTAGTATTTCTGATAGGAAGTGAAAATCTTTGAATCTAGATGCTTGCCAATTGAAGTAACACTACCGTATCAAGATAGACATTTACGCATAGAAGAGTTCTGGAATCAATTGGGCGGTGTAAAGCAGTTGTTTTACCCTGATTTCACAGCCTCTTTTAGGCAATTGCCTATAGCTCTTGGATATAGCAAGTATTTGATGTGATTTAGATTTATTTTTACAATGAACCGTGAAATCTGTGTGTAACGTATGTGGGAGACGTACCTTCTGCACTCCATTCCTTGAGCTCTGGAATCTCTTATCTTTTAACTCTAAATAAGAAGACCCGAAGGGCCAATCACTGGTGGGCGCACTTGGCGTTGTCTCGGGCCTCCAATAGAGGTTTGCGGCCGACTTTGGCGGCGACTATGCTGTTTTGGCTGTTTGTGATAGATTTATTAGTCGCTTTGAGCTAATGCTCGGTGGCAAACATGGCAACAATTATAATTAGAACAATAACAACCATTAACAATTATAATTGCTATTAGAATTAGAGGATGATATCCTAGTTCTAATTAATTTATAGTTATCTCTAAATTGACTTCTAGTTTAACTAACACTTCACTGTATAAACGACATAACAATAATAATAAAAATAACAAAAACTATTTATGCAATAATAATAACTTAAGAATTACACCAAAGGTAAAAGCAGTGTTAATAATGATGATATTTATATCAGTAATAATAATAACAGTAACAATAATAATAATAATAATAAAGGTAATTGTCTCAGTATTGATAGTGATCTAAATAGAATTAAGTATATTTTTAAATTTGCCTACATTAGAAGGAAGTGCCTCTAGTGCTTTTGCAGGTAGTCTGTTCTAATCTACTATAGTGCGATTCACAAAGGAGAACTTGCCTACATCAGTTCTTTGCTTTCTACATCGTATTTTCCACGGATGGTCTCCTCTGCTTTTATAATCTGGTTTATGTAATCTTTTACCGATATTTGCCCATGCTGTGTCTCTTGTACATGTCGCATATGTACAAGTACATTACGCATAAATGCGCCCGTTCCCTTCTCTTAGATAAGGACTCCCATTTTTCGTTCACCAACAATGCACCAATGATATGAAAACTTACCGGCCCGTTTTTGAATTTTATCTAACGCCTCAATTTGCCCATTTTGCCCTGAAACGCGAGCGATGTTCCTGGAATGCGTCTTTTATTACAAAAATCGGCTGAGAGCCACTTTTTTGCATTGGTTTGTACGATTAACGACACCAGTGCAGTTGGTATCACTCCGCCGAAACGCATAAAATAGTTCTGCGAAAACGAAAGAAGTAAATACACAGCTGATTACATACAAAATGAACATATTATCGTAATGGCCTTGAGCTTTAGTATCTCTAATATTTAAGCAGAGGCGTCCACAACTTGCTCCAGGCCCCGCCTTAATTGTGGCCCCGAATGTTTTTCCTGCAAATGAAATGATCTAAATGAAATTTAACGCTATAAATTACTTCTAATGCATGGAGACATGAATCGTGTTAATGAAATGCGTTTTGAGGGAATTTTTTGTTTGAAATAAGAGGCCCTCTTGGATCAACTGCCTCACGCCGCCGATTGTTTTTCCGGCTTAGCCGAAGGTTAGTGTGCTAGTGGGATTTGCAGTTCTCACGCATTGCGCGTTTTATTGCTACGTGCAAGTTGCTGGTGTAGGTTCGTGTCGGACCGTGTGGTCATTAGCCAATTCGGCTTTTGTGCTTAGTCATGTTAGTGATTGAGATTTGTTATAGTGTGTTGTACTAGGACCTCAAAATATCCGAGGGAAGTGCTTGTCGTCTTTGTCCTATAGTAAGGATATGTCGAGCCAGTTGGTTTAGCGTTGCCGGTGCTTTACTCATTTGAAAGGCTTAATAGGCTTCATTAAAAGAAAGCCATCTGAAGCATTGAGTGAAGGACTCGATGTCAAGTTCCTTCCTGAGAAGTTTCAACCGTTTCCAAAGTGAAGGGCTTGCTATGAGTCTCAGAACTCTGTTCTGAACTAGCTCAAGTGTACTTCTATGCGGTAGTCCACCACGTCGCTATGGCTTAGGTGGCTCCAGGCCGGCAACTAGTTTTATAGAGTGCCAGGCAAAGTTTCAAGGGGAGAGTAGGTTCCCTCAAAAGAGGTTGTATGTGTCGGACTCTAAGCTGAAATTTTGATCGAATTCGCCTGACATGTGAGTGCCAGTGCATCCTCAGTGACGCCTAGGTAAGAAGCCTTAGGCGCCTACTTCAGTTTTTGACCCTGTATTTAAGTGTTCACGGTTGCACTCCACCTGTAGGCGGCCGTGCGACCTTCGGCATCACGTGGCCCGACACCTGGGAGGGAGCGACGCTCTGACGAACATCCGCCGCTCGCATGCGAGTGTCGGGAGGCGCTGTCCTGTATCAGCGATGGCTCGTTTTGCACGGGCTGCAAGGGCGCCGCTGCATATCAATGTTCCACGTCACGGCTGAATGCGGAATTTTGTAATTAGTTTGCTGTTTATTCAACTCTGCCCCTGGCAGGTATCAGCTGTTGACGGTTTCATCTAATCGGAGACTTATATGTCGCTACAGTGGCGTCACTTTGGCCGCAGCCTCATAAACCTGTCAGGGACAGGTGAGTAAATCGCACCTACAATCGCTTAACTTTTCTTGACTGACTTACTCCCCCCTCTCTGGCACAATAAACAGTTGAAGGGAAAAGCTCACAGCCAGCACTCATGACATTCCAACCACACTTTTACATGGCGCAAATTAGAAACAATTTTCTGTTGAAGAGTATTTCAGTCCGTGATTTTCTCCAACAAATCTAAAGAACCGACCAAAGCAAGTGAAGATTCATCACAGGAGATACCTCGAACTCTTGAGAAAGTTAGAACGCAAATTATTGAGGAAGTTGTGAAGGCATAATTAATTCTCCAGAGATTGGTATTGTTTCATAAAATGTAGTGGCCGATTTCGTAACTAATACCTCCACCCCACCTACATTTCTTCATTCCATAAGTGAAGAAAATTTGCGCGAGTAATACTTTTGTATTAGGCACCCTTCCCTTGGTATAGTGTCCAAGCAGGCGGTTAAGTTCCGGGATTTCTGCACAATTTTCCTCCTTGGCGCTCTATTATAGCTTCGCTATTTTTAGACTGATTAATTCTTTCCCCACATCCGTTCACAACGACGTTCCGATGACTTCTGATTGTTGGTTTTCTACTGCATGTCCAATATTTCCATCACCACAGAATCCGTACATTGCTTCCCATACAGATCTCCTCCTCTTGAGACTGGTCAAATACATATGTATTATAATTAGTTTGTGGTAGGCTCTGATCGTATACGAATATGGATGCATTACATTAAAAAGTTTTTCTACTCCCGTTGTATAATGCTGTCATTGGATGGCTGCAACCAGTTGCATAATGATAGCCATTTTGATACAGTTTTCAGTATGATACAGGTTCTAGAGCAATCACAGAAACGCTTACACACCAAGTATTAGCACTTCCTTAATCATTGAGAATCATTGCAGTAAATGTTTCGAGTGTGCATATTAAAGTTGCATTTAATATTATATTATGCTTCTCAATTTTAATTTCTTTTATTAGTAGTAATTTTTACGTGAAATAATATTTAAAATAAATTGGATCGTAATTTCACTTTGATCCTATTTGAGTGGCAGTGGTAGTTATTACAGAGAACATTTGAGTGACGTTAAGATCTGAACGCAAGTCATTTTGTGTTATTTGCTACTGCCGTATGGTTGTCCTTAAAAAAACGCCCAATTCTTTAGTTTAAAATATTTAGTGAATGGTGGTTATTTCTGGTGGTGCTGACGTTTCCAGAAATGAGAGAAAATGCAAAAATGGTGACGTCGAAATATTATTGCCGCAACTTTTGTAGTCCGTCGCAGGCGCTCTGGTTAAACAAAGCCAGCTGCAGGTGTAGGGAAGAGATGTGTCCGCTAGGTGGCCTTGGCTGAATCTTGCATGTCGACACCCACGAAATGATTCAGTGGAGAAGTTTAACTTATAAAAGTTACCATAAGTCGCAGAAAAAGTACCGTATGAAACTCGATGTAATGTGTATTAATACATTCGTGTGAAGTTTACGATACTCGCTCGTACCTCGCTCGTATCGTAATTCCACACTCGTGTATTAATACCCATCATTACATCATCGTTTCATATTGTACTATTTTTAAACTTTGAAAGGTTTTCATGTTTAAAGAGCTCAAAATTCTGCATTTTAGAAAGCCTCAAATGGCATTTTCCAAAATCAGCTTCAAATTACCCCTTCCCCCCAAAAAGTTACTTTTGGTGTGAAATACTGAAAGTTACATCCCTTGCTAACAGTAACGCTTCTGCACGTGAGAAAGGGAGATGACGCTGCATTGCTTCATTGTTCGAACAGCATCTGAGGGACTAAAGCAGGGTTATCAAGGTCGATGCCACGAGCGGGAATCAGTGGCACGAGGGGCACGACGAAATCGCCCCTCCACGCAGTTCATCACCCCGCCACCAGAGACAACGCCATCCCAATTGTAAAATAGAGGAGTTACTACTACTCATAATAGTTACCCTACTACTCATACCCAACGCTAGTTGCGCAGAAAAGCTCATGGCATGTTACGGTGCCACGACGCGTGCAATAGCCACCAGTAGAAGATCTTGATACCACTGGACTAAAGCACCCATGTCAAGGTCGCGGGCAAGATAACAAGTTCACTACAGCTCGCGGACACTGCGTACGGATAAATGGGCCCGATATTTAAAAGTAAAGTTTGTACTATTCCTCGGGAGTGGTGGTACATCACTGGATACCTGGCCCATGACAGACTTTGGGGGAATTTACATGACATTTGTCACAAATTTAGATATATTATTTCCCATTTTCTCTTTAAGGCAAATAAATAAACTATTCAAATTAAATAATACATCAGTCCACTTTCAAATTCTCAATTGAGAGTAAAATTTTAAAAATTGAATCAAAAGATTCTTGATTTTGTAATCCTATTTACTTAAGAGTTCGAAATGATTCCCAAAATATCCGAGAATTTCATTGTAAAAATCAGAAAACTATACTTACGTTCTAATGTCGTCCGTCAGCTTCAAAGTAATCATCTTGGGCATGTATGCAACGATGCCAGGGTTGTTACCATTTATGGAAACATACCTGGAACTCCACAAGTTGGAAGGTGTTGTGTCTTTACAATCCAAAAGAAAAACTCCGTTTCTCACAACATTTATTTTTCACAACATAAAAATACAATGGTCGCCGGGAGGCGGACTGGGTGAGCCACTTGCTCCGTTTTTACGGCCGACGGCCGTGGTGAGTGGCAGTGTGGGGGCCGTGACAACGGCCGCGGCGAGCAGGTAGTGTCGCCGGTAGAGAGACGTGGCGGCGGCGGAGCCGTCGCTCAAGTGCCGAGAGGCTGGAGTGCGGGGGCCAGGTAGCACCCGTGACAGCGCGAGGCCGTAGCACCACCCAGGCGATGCCAGGCGGAAACGTCGCTAGCCTAATGTGGCGATGGCAGCGGGGCTGTCCGCTCGGCCGTGGTGAGGCCGGGAAATGGCTGCGTCACTGGCAGAGCGTCGTGGCGGCGGCGGGGCCGGCGCCCGGGATGGCGAGGCAGTGGCGTTGTGTGTTGCTGTTGCCTCGGCGAGACGAGTCGGGGCTGGCGGTTGCGTGCGCTGGTCCTCCTTTGCTCGCTGGCAGACTTTTGGCAGATTCGTAGCTGAACAGGTTGACGACTCGTAGCTGACTTCCCCTGACCCGTTGTCCACCGGGCTTTTATATCCCGGTGGGCCAATGGGAAATCACGTTTTACGCTACGGTGAGTGCACAGCGCGTTAGTGCTGCGCCCTCTTGACCGAGTCTTTGGGTTTTGCTGGCGCGCGCCGTTTGAGTAATCGGCGCACACACAGCAGAAGGTGTTCAGGACCCGTTACTATTCTATTTGGATATCTTCTTTGGAGTGGAAATGTCGACCTTTCAAGGTAATTTTTATCTTTTGGAACAGGTAAAAGTTGCTAGGTCTGGAGAGTAGAGAGGTTTGGGGACTGTTGCTATGTTGTTTTGGACCAGAAATTCCCTTACAACGATCGATGTGTGCACGGGTGATTGGCAACCAGTTTTCCTTTTTCCACAACTCTGATGCTTTACGCCCGATATTTTCACTCAATCGTTTCAAAAATGCCTGTTGATATTTCGACCAGGTGAGACCAACTCCTTATTCACAATTCACGCACTTTCATGATTATTTTCTGTGTTGTACATGTTGACGGTCGATCAGAATGTTTGTCATCTTCCACTGAGTTTCGGTCTTCCTTGAACCGTCTAAACCACTCAACTTCTCTTGCATGACTCAGTGCACCGTCACCAAATGTCGACATACGGTGAGCTTCAGCTGTAATTTTCTTCAACTTGAAACAATTTGATGAAAATCCGTTGCTCCTTCACGTTATACATTTGGCAATTCGCAAAAGCACTGAAACATGTATTGACACGCACTAGTATAATTAACAACTGGATGCGCCAAAAATGACGAAACGTTGCATCGCAGTATCTAAGATATGTACCTAGATATATCGAGCGACGCAATGTCGTACTGCTACTGGTTTGACCGGTACAATGAAATTATCGGATATTTTGGGTACCACCTCGTATAAAAAAGCATAAACTTTCTACGTTCAGGTTAGAAGGTTTAACAGACCATTCATGTTTGTTAAAAGTGCTGTCCGTCCATGAGCGAGAATTGTTAACATGTTATTTTGATTCACATAATTGCTAAATTCAATAACTCAATAAGTAATGAAAAATATAAGCATAATATATTTATCGGTTATTTAATAGAACAAAATCTGGCACACATTTTCGTACGAAGCCACTATTACTGCCCCGCGCCGCTTCAGCTTGCGAATGTACACTCCTTTCTGAATTTTAAGGGGAAGTGAGTATGGAGTCAAGAGAAGTTGTCATTGCCCGTACGAGCACCGGGCTCCCCAGACAAGCAGCTTGTGCGGGCGCAATTTGACGTGCCTAGACTAAAGACCCCGCGGACGAAATAGGCGACTGATTTTAAGCTGACATGGAAAATGCCCGACCGAACCCACATAACTATTTTAAAGAAGCCACAACAACACAGATCTTTGCGGACAGAAACAGTAAACAGCAAATAAAAAGAAAATACATGCTTCATTCCGGTGCATCACTTCGCTGATCCGAAGAGAAAAACACCTTGACGCACACGAGCGTATACTTCGGTTTTTCTTTCTTGGCGCACGGAGGGGTGTCATCAAAATGAAATATCTAACTGGATTTCGCGTCGTTCTCCGTTGCGCCGCCAGCATTGCTTGATACAGACGAGATCACGCGACTTCTAGCGGCACAACCGAGAACGACGCGAAATACCGTGAGATATTCCATTTTATTGACACACCCCCGTGCGCCGAGAAAGAAAAACCGAAGTATAGGTAGGTTTGCCTGGCCACCAGAGTACGACATACCTCTAAGAAGGGTTGGTGAACAGCAAAGACCTCGTGCGTGGGGCTCATTTGCAGTGCACGCGAGGGTGAAAAATTGCTGCAGCGACAAGAAAAGCAAAAGGAGACCAGCCGCTGCAGCCGCTCACTGGTTGATGATGGATGGCCATCTGGCCCTTGAGCGCCCGTCACTCGCATCCGGAAGTAGATTCGTCACTGGAGTAGTGGCCGCGAAACAGAACCCACAAGAAAAGACCAGGGAAGTTTATTGCGTAGTGTCGTTAGGAAGAACGAGTAAATAATAGAAAAGTCACACTAATCATGTTGGGGCCCCGCAAACCTTTGTTACATAGGGAGGTGTAAATTAATCTCAATTTGTTAATCCAATTTATCTCAATTTTTCTTTCTTTTGGTTTTTTTCATTCTTTCCATGACGATACGTTGACCACCAAGTACTAAAGAAATCCGTTTCTCAGCTTCCGTGAGGAGATGGGAGATGATGGGTGATTTAGTTGGATCAATTCATGTTGTGCGAGAATGAATAGACCACTTGTGACGTGAAATTGAATCACAAGCTTACTATGTTGCTGTGGAACACCCGACATAACAACATCGGTGCCATTTACAAAAAGGCAGCCATTGCGGCGGGTGGCAGGAACACCGAGAGAATCAGGCACTGGCAGGCAGAAAACGCTCTGACCTCGTACTCGCGCGGGGCAGAATGGCACTGGTGGAGGACGTCGCGGTGGCTGACGCATGAGAGGACAAACTTAACAGCAACTTGGAAGACAAGCGCCAAAAATACGAAGCCACCCAGGCCCACCTCATTACCGTCGGTTTCCACAGCGCCGAAGTGCTCCCACTTGTTGTGGGGACCCTGGGAGAATGGTGTGCGGGTAGTGACCCCGCACTAAAGAAATTTGTAGACGGCCACAACCTAAATGCCTTAAGAGAAAGAATAATCACAGAGGTCATTGATGGTAGTGCGGCGTGTTACTACACGCACACTGGCAATGTACTACACCTGGCCCCGCGTGAGTACAGATAGCGCTGGAGAGAGTCCGCAGTGGAACAACAACAGAAAAGAGTTGCAGCAACACCGACAACCTGGAGCCCCCGCCTAGAAAGTGTGTGCCCCCAGTGTCAGTGAAGTGAAAATAATAAAATACTGGCAGTATGTAAATAACATCAAGCAGTATACATATTATAAATAATAATAAAAAATGTACAGTCGATGACACAAATTCTGGGCGATACCCTATGCGGCCAAATCTGGCCTTTCCACAGCTTGGACAACCACGTCTGGGCACTTGACCAATCCCGGAGCCTAGGCAAAGCGGCTCTTATCATTGGCTTTTGCGCCAAGATTCAGACACTTCCCCCTTCCTCCCCTTGAAGATTTTCCTCCTCGTTATCTCAAAGGGGCGGAGCAATTTTTGAGGTGATTGACGTCGGCGTCGCTGCTTCGCTATCGGGGAGGGGAGCAGGTAAGTTAACGCAGGCAAAACGGACGCTGACGACCCACGCGCCAGCCGGTCATGGGGCAAGAGCAATGGCATTTTTATCGAATTCTTTATACATAAATGGCAAATGCGAATATACATAGCAAATGTTAATTTTTTATTTGTGGAAATCTTCACTCAAGTTAAATATTTTATTAACTATTTTTGAATAACCACCTGTTAAAAGAAGAATAAATTAAATTAGAAGAAAAAATAAAGTCTTAAAATGTTACGATTCGATGTAATTTTCTTAAAACGAGCTATTAAGAAAGTAACAAAAACGTCTTTGAATAAACTTGAAAGATACTGAGTTTGTAGCTAAGAAATTTCAATGCCATTACAATTTTCCAGTTAAAATGTTTAAATGGAACACAGGTGTTCTCAAAGGTACTATTTTCACAACTTATATTATGTTTTAGTGCGACCTCCATAAACAGTGTCTGGAGTATTATGTTCGATTGGAGGAGCTCCATCACAATCCAAAGAAACTCCAGGAAACTCACTTTACCACAGTTATCGATATTCAAGTAAGACACCGTTTTATTCACAGGAATCACACGGTCCTTGTTTTCTATTGTTTTGTGAAATAATTTTTGCCTTTGTAAGGTATACGCATGAGGAATATTTTCTGCCTAGAAGAGGAATCCCAATACAATAATGTGCATCAAACATCATAATTCATTTGATTTTAGATAGACACCTACAACATCAGTGTTTTCATGAACTCGCAAGACTCCAAATCCGAACAATTGATCTATTTTATTTACTATTTACACAAAATTCAACTTCATAGTTTCTTAAAATAAACGAAACGTGAATTGTGCTTAATCACCTTAACAATTGCGTAGTGCAACATTATTGGCAAAATTGTCAGAAAAGATATGACAAATACATAGATTGATTTTAAATCATATGATGATTATGATTAGGGTTTAAAGGCTCTTCAACATGTCATTGGAGCTCGTGCCAATCAGTAAAATAATTTTTATTTATTATAAATTGAGTAAAAATATAGTAAAGTCTGACTAATTATGAAATGAAATAACTGATAAAGAGAATGTTTCATGAACAATAAAAAATCAGTTCATAGAAGGCATTTTAAAAATCACCCTCATCTCTCGCGATGTCTTCTCCGAATACCGCTTAAATTATTGCAGTGCACGAGAGCATTCTATAGGGTAAGGTCTGTTCGTTTCTTGCAAGTGCGGAGTGGGCAAACGCGATAAGATGTTCTTGTAAGAAGGGACAGTGCTCGATCCGAAGGTGAATGAAAATTACTTCCTCGCGCCTTGAGCCACGCATGACGACCAGGTTTTTATGGGGTTCTTGATCCTTGTGAGTTTGAAATAAGAATTCGGTCACTCTTTTTGCCATGCACGATATAACCTTTTAATGTTAATGATAAGAGTAACTTATTCATTTTACTCTATTAATGTTACTGTGTTTTTTTAAAAAATTATCTGTTAAAAAATCAGTGGTGCTTAGATATAGTACAAACTTCCTCGTACTATCTGTGAGTGTTATAATTGTAACTCACATAATATACTAATATTAAGGGGATAATATTAGGGTTAGCAATTTTCAGCTTTCATGATTTTTCGGGAGAGGTTGAAATCAATTCCACGATTTATTATAATTTTTAACGATTTTAACGACGCGAACGCATGGCAGTACTGCCGGTAAGCTTGAACGTCAGTGTGCCTTTATTCGCCACAGTGTAAACAAAGTTTTGTTTCTGAGTGCTACACATGTCGAGTTGCAGCCGAAGCACACAGAATTCATGTTGAGATTTACCGTGAACATGCGACATGCAGAGATTGGTTTCGACGCTTCAAAAATAACGCTTTTGATCTTTGAGATAAAGAACATACTGGCGCACCGAAAACTTTAAAGACAAAGAGTTGGAGGCATTACTTAATGAAGACGCATGTCAAACGCTAGCTGACATCGCAAACCTGTTTGAAAGCATTAGGAATGATCCAGAAGCAAGGGCATTGGGTGCCGAATGAGTTTAAGTCGAGAGATGTCGAACGGGGTTACCTCACGTGTGAAATGCTACTTCAACAGCAGAGAAGAAAAGATTTTTTGCATCGTATCGTGACTGGCGATGAAAAGTGGATACAGTAAGCCTAAGGGTAAAAGATCGCGGGGTAAGACGGCCACGCATCGACATCTTGCGCAAAGCCAAATATCCATGATTTGAAGCTTCTCCTCTGCATTTGAGGGGGATCAGCTGGGTGCAATTTATTACGAGTTTCTCAAACCAAACGAAACTATCACGGAATATCTCTATCGACTGCACTTGATGCACTTGAGCCGACTTCTAAAGAAAAAAACGACCACTTTACGAGCAGAGATAACACAAGGTGACTTTGTTACACGACAACTCTCGGCTACATGGTGCGACACCGGTGAAAACCTACTTGAAAACATTTAAATGGGAAGCCCTGCCCCACCCGCTGTATTCACCAGACATCGCCCCTTCAGATTATCACCTATTCTGTTCAATGGCACATGGTCTAGCGCAGCAGCTCTTCCATTCGAATGAAGATTCCAAAAAACGGGTTGATTCTTGGATAGTCCCAAAAGACATCGTTTTTGCAATGCGGAATTCTTCTGTTGTCAGAAAATTGGGCAAAAGTATTAGCTAGTGATGGGCTATCCTTTGAGTGGTATATTGTATACCACATACTATAATTTTTTTTTTATTACGCCAGAGCGTCAAAGATTGAAACTGGTCACAAATGACCAACCATCAATTTACATATATTCTTAAATCTAAGTTAAAATATTATTTACATGTTCACTCAATTGTGTAGTATGTATTTAATTTACAATATAAAAATAAATTTATTGTCAATATTAACTTAATTCAAAGGGCTTGGTCCTCTTTAGTCTCCTCCGCTGGTTGTGGTTATCCAACAGTTGAATGGCTTCTAAGTTAACATGTTCATGCAGTCTCATTTCATGTTTGGCAGCGAATCTTCTAATTTCACTTGACACATAGGGAACTCCAAGATCACGATGTAGATCCCTATTTCTAATGTACCACGGGGCATTTACAATGTTTCGCAGTACTTTGTTTTGGAAGGTTTGTATTGATTTCATATTGCTTTCCTTGATGCATCCCCAGAGTTGGACACCATAGAGACAAATCGGTTTCAAGATTTGGTTGTAGATTAAGATTTTGTTGTGTATGGACAGTTGAGAAGCACGTCCCAAAAGCCAGTACAATTGTCTATATTTAAGATTTAATTCATTCCTTTTCTTTTTCACGTGTTCCTTCCATTGCAGTTTAATATCTAATGTCATGCCTAAGTATTTAGTAGTGTTTGCGTAAGGTACTTTAAGGCCATTTAACATGAGAGAAGGGGTGCTTACAATTCTCTTGTTTGTAAAAGTTATGTGCACTGATTTTGACTTATTTAATTTGATCTTCCAAATTTTTGTCCAAGAGTGTATTTGATTACAAGCATTTTTTAATATGCCTATGGCCTCCTGCACGTCTGGGTACGTAACCATCAGGGCTGTGTCATCAGCAAAGGACGCCACAATTACGTTTTCGTTTTGTGGGATATTACTGGTATACAATGAGTAGAGAACGGGCCCCAAAATACTTCCTTGTGGCACTCCTGCTCTTATCTCTTTTACCTCTGAGTATTCTTATTCTACTCTGACCCAAAAGGGTCTCTCAGATATGTAGGATTTTAACAGTGTTACATACTGTGTGGGTAATTGCTTATTTAGTTTAAAAATCAACCCCTGATGCCAGACCTTATCAAACGCCTGGGCTACATCAAGACAGATAGCTGAACAGACCAGTTTTTCTTCTAATGTTTCCTCTATTGTATTGATGATTCTATGGACTTGGTCTATTGTAGAGTGTTTCTGTCTGAATCCGAACTGATGGTTTGGGATCAATATTTTTCTTTCAATTATTGGTTTTAACCTTTTTAACAGCAACTTCTCAAAGACTTTTGAAATGATGGGCAGCAAAGATATTGGCCTATAAGACGTGCTATACTATAAGCTTTATACTATAAAAATAAAGCTTTATTTTTCACACAAAAAACAGCGATAACTTATTCAAACACCTTATAATTTATTGAAAATATGTCTGGTCAGTATTATTGGCAATGAAATTATAGAGTTTGATTGAATTGGAAGTGATTGTTTAGATATTTTTGGGTTTAATAAAGTAAATGTAGCTGAATATTGCGCTACAAAAAGTACAACATTCCGAAATTTCATCTACGAAATATCATCTTAGAAAGTAAAACATTCTAAATTTCATCTAAGTCTTCACAGACCCGATTTATTTGAACAGAGTACTACAATCACTTTCATTAATCGTCAATCATATAACATTGAGTTTCCTATGTGTATATTGGCGTATATACTGATATATTTGTGTATATTACATTATATTATATCATATTACAGTATCAGTACAATATAACACTGCAAATGCATCCTGAGGGGCAGACATTGGCAGTACTTGGTGTTCAAAGGGACTGGCAAATTTGAAACGCAGTTTTGGAGATGTTGATATTACGAGGCATTCTAAACTAGTAAAAACGCGAAAGAACTAATTATCAGAAACAATTTCACAATTGTGAGTTTGAACTTGCAATTATCGTCGGACGAAGGTTGAAGATTTCTTGTGTAAAGCAGAAACCTTGCCTGTAACCTACTCTGTTGTCAGTGAACAGAGCATTAATTTATTTTTACTATCTTGTATACTTATACGTATATACGGAATGATATACGTAGTACAAGATATATTACTTGTATGCTTGTCTATAGAAAGTTATATAAAGCTATGGGACATAGGTTTTGAAATTTCAACGGAATTGCACGTTCATGGATCTTCTTTTATAAAAAAAAAGAGTTGTTTTTTCAAATGTCCGACCGTCTGTCCGCGTGTCTTGTCTGTCTGTCAATGAACAACACTAGCACCTAAACCATTCGTAGGTTACGTATGATTTTTGCCAAAATGAACATTCCTTGATCGATCTGACCAAAATCGAGAACCTACAATTTTTAAAAAAAATTATTTTAATTTCGGGTGCTTCATTAAAAAACTTCCGGACATTTTCAAGTTTTCTCAAAAATGGCTCCACAGTTTTTCTTAGTAATTCTTCTAAGAATACAGTGAAATAACCTGATGAAAATGGTATAGATCTATTTCCATGGTTATCTCTCAATTTTCGAAAATTATCAAAGATTGAATTCTTTCGGCGTGTACCTACAAAGTGGAAGATGGAGTTTTCTAGATGAAATTAGTACTTCACAAAGAGTACTTAATAACTATTATGTAATACTTCCTTTGAAGTTATTTGAAGCACTTACACTCATAAATATAATAATCTTTACGAATTGCTGGTAATGTGCATATTAAAGATGTGAGAGATCTTAAAAAAAAACATTTATATAATTTTTGAAAAAACAAATACAAACTCAAAATCAACTTTACTGCATATTAAAGAGTGTAACTAGCACTATCCGTTACAAACGTTTTAAGAAAAAAATTGCAGCCATATGTGAGAGAAAAGCGTTTGTGGAAAAGCGGAATTTTAAGCTACTTTTTACAGAAAACGGTTTTGTTTTCGAGAAACTTTACTTGACATTATTTAAAGCACTTAAACTTGTAAATATAATGATATAAACAAATCGCCAATAATGTAAATATTAACGACCTGAGAAACAAGTCAAAAAATTACATTTTTGCAATTTTTCAAAAAACAATAAAATAGTGCGATATGGAGTTTATGTCATCTTATAGGGTACATTTAGCTCAATCCCTACCAAAAGTTTAAAGAAAAAAGTTGGAGCCGTTTTTTGAGAAAATCATGTTTTTTAAATTTCTTTTAAAATTGCACATATTGCACGCAATATTGCGCGAAAACTACTAAATTTTTCAAAAAACTGTACATGACCTTAAGGAAAGAACTCGCTATGAAGAACAAATTTTATTTGAATGAAAAATGTCTATCTTCAATTTTGTATTTGGAGGAAGACGCCGAATAAAATTCAAACTTGTGCAATATTCGAAAATTCAGAGTTATCCGTGAAAATCGGACCTATGCCACCTTAATAAGTGTATTTTACTCTATTCATACAAGAAATTTAAGGGAAAAAATTGGAGCCGTTTTTGAGAAAATTTTGAAAATCCCCGGGGGGGTTCATATAAATTTTGAAGAATTGTTTTCAAAAACTCAAAGCTTTGACTAGAATCAGATCGACCGGGGAATATCCATTTTAGAAGAAATCGTATGTATGGTTTGGGCGCTAGCAGTGTTCACAGACGGACGGACGGACGGACGGACGGACGGACGGACGGACGGACGGACGAACGGACGGACAGACGGACGACTCTTAATTTAGCAACTGGTTTTATCCACTTTTTCGTTCTCACGGCCCGGGAATGAATTTTTTTCTGCCAAAAACTCGCCATTTTTTCGCGCAGCATTACATATTTTTCCCTATACTACGTATATCACTCCGTGTGTACGTATGTATAATGGAAAGTAAAAATCATTAATAACAAGGAATCGGAAAGTAAATGATCGTAGTGGTATAACCCCCAAAAAAGGCCTATGAAAGTGAAAATAAGGGGAAGTGAATGATCTTGTGAACGAGTAGTTGATTAACGTTCATACAAAAAACTTTCCAAGTTTTGTGTTGCAATTATGATAAAATGGTTTCTTCTCGCAAAAGAAGGGAATGTTTAGAAGATTATCGACGTTGTTATTTGGAATTGTTTTTGATTCCTCAACAACAACAAAAAAACTGGCGAGGTTTTGCCAGATTCAATCGCGCGTTCCTCCGTTCACAATTCACTCGTCTAAGCCGTTACCCTAAGACGTATTCGTTCTTTGTAACGGGTTTATTTATGGGACGAATTGTATCTGAAAATTTATTGAACTTTTGCATTTGTGAAATTTAAAATATTAAATAAATTACTCTTATGTGACAATAAGAATGCAGTTCAATTTACGTGACTCTATAGAATAATACAGTCTACTTATAAATATCTCAGTTCAGCGTTATATTTTAATTCTCGCTGGCAGTCGCTTGGCTCTCAGACTCGCAGAGCTGAGGCGTTATCTTTACCTGCCCTACGGGCAAGGTGAGATGAGGAGAGGTGATAACTAAAATTCCCTGACGAGTTTCGACACTCAAAAGTTCAGAATTCACTTGCAGCAAGAAATAACTAGAAATCTATGTAATATTTATCGCCTTCAAGAAAAAAAAACACCTACAGTCAATCAATTTATTCTCCAACTGTTTACCCCTTATAATCTAATAAAAAATATCTCTTATTTTCTCGCATTATTGGTAATGGACAATTAATACATTACATTTTCCCCCTAATAGCACTTCATCCTTTTCTTAAAACTCTTAACGAGACGACGAACGAGAGATGTAGAAAATCATACCTTAAATTATTGAAAATCAAAAGTTTTCATAAAAATCTCACTTCTACAGCTAGTTTGCATTTTTTGTGCTCCATACGTACAAACGTTTACAGGGAATGAAAAAACGTACCCCAGTCAGAATTTGAACTAGAGCCCTTAGGCTCTACCACAAGCAAACGCTCTACCACTTCGGCTAGGAGACGGCTCTTCAAAATTTCACTAATGCAGTATTTTTGCTTATTAGGATGTCGTTGACAATATAAAATTGTGTTGAAAAAATTCAGAAACTATTCGAAACTGAAACTTAATTGTGAATTAAATTTATTTTAAAATCTAATATTGTAGAAAAGATTGGATTAGAATATAAATCTCAAGCTTCAATATTGAAGACATTTTGGGGGGTATTTTATATCAAGCTCATTAGACATTTTTTAAATTTCAAAAAATGGCACGAAATTTTGTATTAAGTTTTGACTTTGGCTAGAGTAAATTCGTTTAAGAAAATGATGCAGGTCGAATTTTCGTTGAAATGCCTGATATTTAAAAAATTGAAGAAATTCTTCATACCACTACAATTATAAAGATTTGTTTAAAAATGAAATCTGTTCATCATAGTGATTTTATAATTCTCGTAAATAATCTTATTGTTGTCGGTCGTGGTTATTGTATGATGTAAATAATATCCTGATGAAAAGAAATAATATATTTAAGGAAGGTAATAAATTTAACTTAGAACTAACAAACACACTTCTTTACTTTAAGAAGTTTTTATCACTTATCATGGTTTTCAGTGCTTTCGTACATAAAAAGAAGAATAAAAATAAACGTTTCGCGCCATTTCTGAGAAAGCAAGTATTTAAAATTTATATTGCCCGTCAAATGCAAAATTACTGAAAAACTATTCATTTTTTTCAAAAAACTAAACATGACTTGCTTTGAAGATCTGTTTAACAGATTTCACTAAGAAAAACACTTATGTTCATATTTCTACTTGTAGAAAGACACTGAAAAAAAAATTGAATTTCTCCAATTTTTTTAAAAATCAAGAAATTTATCGAAAATTTGATCTGCATCATTCTCTTAAGCGACCTTTACGCTAGCTGAAGTCAAAATGTAATCAACAATTTTGTTGCCATTTTTTGAAAATTTTTAAAATGTTCCAGGTGCCAGGCTCCAGGTTCTATATAAAGTACATACCAACATTGAAATATCGGTTACAAATTCAACGGACCGCCACAACATCCAGCTAGAATGGGGAATATCAATTTTGGAGAAAGTCGCCTGATCCGTTTAGGTACAAGCGTTGTGTACAGACGGGCAGACAGGCGTTTTTACGTCAGTCAAGTTTTGGGTATCAAGAATCCACAAAACATGGATTCTGGCGACATGTGTTAGATAATTTTTTTCTAGATTTAGCAACACTCTGGATTTATCCTCTTCTTCTTTACCAGGGTAGGGCAATTAAATGTTTTTCTGTTGAAAAGTCCCGTTTTCCTCCAGGATTACGATACTTTCTCTATACCACTTTAGCAGTAGCGATAGTGTAAGAGTAATGACATTTTTTCAATTTATGTGAATGAACACAGCAAATTGCAATTGATTGTTTGATTGATTGATTAAGTTTTTAAGGAGCGTAAAGGAGCACTAAAATGTTAATTAGTGCCATAAGTGAGGTCCATGGTATATCTTGAGAGGTGGCGGTGTTTTGCCTTTGCTGCAGCCGTAGATCCGGCGCCCACCTACACTTCGACATGCAGAGATTCCCTACACACGTATCTCCCCCACCGTAGCAACACCCCCAGTCGCGACAAGATCCAAGACTCCGACTGGTCTCTCGTCATGAGTGATAGAGTTGTGCTTGTAAGTTTGTGTGTGTGTGTGTGGCAAGAAAGAAAAAGGAAAGATTACATACGGTCCATTATCCTTTTGTTAAGTTAATGTCTGTTTTTTTCTGGTATTATTCGGAGAAAGCAGGGAAATATACTGCATCAAAGGAGGCGATATCCGGATGGAGAGGATCCTCCAAACAGTAGCTAAATTCTACCCAGATATATAACTAAACTCAAACATCCACCGCAGTTGCGATTAGACCCTTAGGTCTTCATGTCAACAAAGCTGCATGGACAACAAATGATGTCACTGGGCTATCGCAGCCGGTGGAAAGTGCTGTTAAAAACAAAGTCTCATTTCCATTATCTATTCTTAATTTTCCAATATTACAAATATTAATTGACAGTATTTGTGTAGTAATGATGTCTGTGAATGTCTAACGTTATACACTGCGTTAGCCGAATAATAAGAGACATCGCGATAATCTCCGCTTCCTGATATTGTGAATTCCAATGGAGTTGGTTGATAATTTTCTTCTATGATGTGATTTAAGTATCAATTTATCGAATTCATTCTGATTAATAAATATCGTTGGAAGGCCAATAAAACGAGCCATTTTTGCCCGCAATATGGAATATTACCAGAAGCCTCTGATCTCTACCATTTGACAGAGACATACGGTAGAGGACAGACGAGAACATTGTATAGAGGAAGTAATATGGTGATTCATTGATATCGATTAATTGATTAGTGCTTCCGGGCACGTTAACGGCTTAAGTAATTAGTCCCTTAAGTGTAGTGCATGTGTTCCCCCCTGAGGGATGTTCATCTTTCACCGCTGGATGGTGAGACCCGGCACCGAACTACCTCTCGGCTAGTGGTGTTTTCCCCAACCAGATACCTCCCAGAAACGGCGCGGCGTCAGAGCCGGGACCAGCTCTAAGCTCCCGACCGGTCTCCTGGCACGTCTGTCAGCGTATTACATGTAAATGTGATGTGTGTAAGTAAAGGGTGACGACAGAACAAGGAAAGGGAATGGAAGATCGCGCGTGGACCGTACTGCTTCGATATTCGTGTGTTTTGGATCCGAAAAAATACGCAAAACTACCCATAAGAGCAGCCGACCGCTGGAATTCCCCTCCACACAGCGAATGAACTCGTCCTAGCTATCTAGCTAAATTCGATGATCCTGCCACGGTCGGGGCTCAAACCTAGGACCTTCCGATCAGCGGCACTGCAGTGCACTGATATCATCTTGACGAAAATACATAACCGAACTAGTTGAGAGTCTAATTTGATTCTGATAAAATAATTTTTGGGAGTACATCATAAAACGCATGTAGGGTAACTTTAATATTTATATGGGGTTATGTATAATTGTATTCTAGTGTTAAATTAAAGTATATATTCAAGATATAATTCTATCTTTAGATACAAGTTGAGAATTTTCACTTTGTAGATATCCTTTCAGAAACGTGGCAGATTGATATTATAAATGTGGGAAAGTGATTAATCTTGTGAACGAACTGTTCATAAACGTACGTACAAAAAATCCTCAGTATTGTGATGAAGTTCAATCAATCTGCTTATGAAATTGCTTATACTATTTTAGTTAAAGACTTCAATCTAACTACTCTTGCTGAAGAGAAGAGTCTTTGCTGAACAATTGTTCTTATTTAAAATAGTTAATGGTCTATCAGATAGCAGTGAATTGCTGTCACAATTGTCATTTAATGCACGAGTATCAAATTTAAGAGGACGAGAATTATTATATTTCAATAAACCAAATACAACATCTCACAAATATTAACCACTCTTGAGAATGTCTTCAAAATTCAATGAATTCAGTAGAGTGTGGGATTTAGAATTTAGTTTTTCTTTGCTAAAATATAAACAGAATTTAAATAAAATATTGAATGATCACTGAATGTGGATTTATTGTGTTAAGTATTGCTCGCTATTATGTTCCGATTATTCTGAAGATGCGTTTACCATTTTTGTAATATTGTCATTTTTTATACTAATTTCTGTTCCTTTTTTGTAATGACTGTTTTGTAGACATGTTTCGATTTTTGTTTATCTTATTGGTGTGTTATGTTTTATAAGTTTTGATAAAAGATTTATTCTTGTAACTTCTGTAATTTAGTTTTGTTTTTCATTTGAAACTGTTTTTTATTATTTTGTATATTTTTCCTAGTAATGCCTACTGTAATTGAGGCTTTGCCCTGTTGTGGGTTATTAAATAAATAAATAAATAAAATTGTTTCTTCTCGCAAAAGAAGAGAATGTCTACAAGATTCTCGACATCGTCTTTTGGAATTTATTTTCATTGCTCGTCAAGTAAAAAAAAAATGCCAGGGTTTTACCGGATTTGAACACGCAATCCTCTATTCTCCCGTCTCGAGTCGAGGCTATTGCGCCACTAACACAGACATTTGTAGTTCCTCGAACTGATGCAGTTTAGAATCATACGCATTCGTGTCTTTACATTCATTGATTTTCCCTATTTCTGTAACTTAAAATATTAAATAAATTACCTCTGAAAGACATTAAGAATGCAGAGCAATCTACGCAATCCTATGAAATAGTTAATTCTAGTTATAAATGTATCGGGGTTCAACGTAATAGAATTGTCGCTAGCAAGCACTTTGTTCCTAGGGTTGCGCTCAGGTCTTATCACCTTTCGCCTCTGTCCAAGGTGAGATTGGTAGACGTGATAAGGTTGAAGTAAATGTTGTAGACAAGTTTCGACACCGTCCGAAATTCAGGAAAGAATTAAGAAATTATGTAGTTTGCAGCAAGTAACCACAGAATCTAAAAATCATGTATCGACTTCAAGAAAAACACCTATCATCACGCAGTTATTTCACCTACACACATTCAAATAAAAAAGCTCTTAGTTTCTCGTATTATTGGTGATGGTTGATTAATATATTTCAAATTTTACACTATTAACACTTCATCCTTATCATTAAAATCTTAAACAATCGATGACCGAGAGATTCGAAAAAAATATATACCTTAAATTTTTTAAATCGAAAAATTTAATAAGAATCCCACGTCAACAATTAATTTCGAAGTATTGTGCTCCACACGTACAACATTTTCAAAAATAAAAAAGGCCACGAGTAGGCCAGAACTTCAACTCGAGTCCTCTGGTTTTCGAATCAATTACCCTACCAACTGAGTTAGCTCTTCCCATACTCACTTTGGCACTATTTTGCACGTTAGGAGGTTGGTGACACCATACTATTCTCTCTATAAATTGCAAAAGCTACTCGTGTTTTTAAAACAAACTTGTAAATTAAATTTATTTCAAAATTCAATTTTGAATCAGTTTGCATTAAGAAATACATCTCTAGCTTGTGAATTGAAGAGATTCGGGTTCGAAGAACATTTCATTGTCACCATATAACTCAAAATTATGGGAAAACTACTAAAGTTTGAAGAAACTAACATTAAAGATATAATATTGAAGAATATATTGCATTAAGAAAGAAACCTTAATGTGTCATTAATAGTGTAGTTAATGGTGTAGTTGTGGGAGGATATGGAAAATTTTTAATCTTTTGAATGGTCGAAATCCCAAAGGTTTTATTGAAAATCGGACCTTCTGCCATAAGGTGAAGCGAAGTTCTACTCGCGGAAACCGTTAATAAAAACTATGGCGTAGGCAAGAAAGTCTCATTTTTACTTTCCCGTATACATACGTATATACGGAGTAATACACGTAGTATAGGAAAAGTTATGTAATGCTGCGCGATAAAATGGCGGATTTTAGGCAGAAAACATTCATGGCCGGGGCCTGATAACGAACTAGTGGTGCTACAGAATGGCACAGACCTTCCCGTATTAGTTCTCTATTTCCTTTGATGTTGGCTAGCTGTTCGGACTTGACATATATATTCTTGCCAGTTGCCATCTATCGCCGCCCAAATTACTTTTTTAACATTTTCTTAATTTTTCGGTTTTTTAATAATAGAACGGAAATACTACTTTAAGAATATTCATGAACAGTGAAAGCTCGTCCTTAATGGCAATTTTCTTTGAAAAATTTGAAGCGGTTTTTAAGAGAATGGCGTTGAAGTGTTACTGCAAAAGCAAAATTTGAAGCTCTTTTTCACAGGAATCATTTGTGTTTTCGAAAAACATTACTTGAAATCATTTAAAGCACATTAAGTCGCAAAGAAATAGTGTTTACAAATTATGGGAAACGTGTATATTAACGGTGTGAGATCTTTAAAAAAATTACGTTTGTGTAATTTTTGAAAAAACAAAAAATACCCCAAAATAAACTTTACGTACATCATATTAAAGAGTGCAAATACCACTATCCGTTCGAAAAGTTTGGAGAAAAAATTTGGGGACATATTTGAGAAAATAGCGTTTTAGCGAAGATGCAGAACTTTGGGCTAGTTTTCACAGAAAACGGTTGAGTTTTCGACAAACTTTATTTGACATTATTTAAAGCACATGTACTCATAAATATAATGTTAACAAATTGCCGTTAATGTAAATATTAACACCGTGGGAGACAAGTCAAAGAGATTTCATTTTTGTAAGTTGTGAGAAAATAAAATAAAAGTGCAACATGACGTATAAGTCATCTCGTAGAGTACATTAGGTACTATGACTACCAAAAGTTGAAAGAAACAATTTTGGAGCCGTTTTTTGAGAAAATCTTTTTTTTTTTAATTTTTTCAAATTACACACATTGCACACAATTTTGCGTGAAAACTACTAAAAAGTGTTTCGTAATGTGTCAAAAACGTTTCTTAAAGAAAGAACTGACTCTGAAGAACAAATTTTATTTGAAGGAAAAGTCTCAATCTTCAATTTTGTAGTTGGAGGAAGATACCGAAAAAAATTCAAACTTTTTCAGCTTTCGAAAACACAGAGTTAACCGTGGAAATCGAACTTATGCATACTTAATAAGTGTATTTTACTCTATACTTACAAGACATTTAAAGAAAAAAGTTTGGTCCGTTTTTGAGTAGATTTTGAAAATGTGTGGAGGGCTTCATGTCAAGTGCCCCCAAATTTTTCGAAAACTGTCAAATTCTCTAAGCTTCAACTAGAGCCAGATGGATAGGGGTTTCGTTAATTTAGAAAAATCCTACGCTTGGTTTAGGCGCTAGAGGGACGGACGAACAGACAGACAGACGGACAGACGGACGTTTTGCTTTCAATTGTTTTTTTGGTATCAAGGACTTACAAAACAGGGATTCTGGATACACCACGTGTTAGGGGATATATTTGTCTTAATTTAGCAACTGATTTTATGCACTTTTTCGTTATTAGGGTCCGGCAATGAATTTTGTTCTGCGGAAAATTTGCCATTTTGTCGGGCAGCATTTCATAACTTTCCCTATACTACATATATTACTTTGTATATACGTATATAAGCGGGAAGGTAAAAGTGGGTAAAATAAGTTGCTAAATTAAGAAAAAAAGTCCCCTAGCACGTGGTGTGGTTAGAATTACAGCTTTGTGAGTCCCTGATACTGAAAATCTTTCTCCAACAACAAAATTGAAGATAGAGATTTTACCTTCAATTAAAATTTGTTCTCCAAAGTGAGTTCTTTCATTTAGGTCCTGTACATTTTTTGAAAATTTAAGTAATTTTCTGGCAATATTGCGCGAAATATGTGCAATTAAAAAAATACAAAAACAAGATTTTCTCAAAACGGCTCCAAATTTTTTCTTTTAAATTTGGCAGGGATAGTGCCTAAATGTGATGACATAAACGTCATGTTGCTCTATTCTTTTTTTCTTCAGAATTAACAAAAATGTAATTTTTTGACATGTCTCTCACGTCGTTAATATTTTCATTGTAGACAATTTGTTCACGTTATTATATTTATGAGTATATTTGCTTCAATTAATGTCCTATAAATGTTCTCGAAAACTCAACCGTTTTCTGTGAAAAAGTAGCTCAAAATTCCGCATTTCGATAAACGCTCAAACTCCATTTTCTCAAAAATGTCTCCAATTTTTTCTTCAAATTTTTCGAACGGATAGTGCTAATTGAACTTTTTAATGAGAAATAAAGTTCTTTTTGGAGTTTTCTTTCAAAACACACATTGACACAAATATATTGTTTTGAAAGATTTCTCTCACCGTTATAATGCATGTTTTCCACAATTTGTAAACACTATTGTAATTGCGAGTAAATGTGCTTTAAATGATTTCTAATGAAGTTTTCGAAAACCCAAAAAATTTCTGTGAAAAAGAGGTTCAAATTTCGCATTTATAGTAGCGTTGAAACGCCATTTTCTTAAAAACGGCTACACATTTTTCAAAGAAAATTTCAATTTAGGACGAGCTTGCACCGTTCTTCAATAGTCTTAATATAATATTTCCGTTCTACTGTTTAAAAACCAATAAATTAAGAAAATGTTTAAAAAAGCAATTTGTGCGGCGATAGATGGCAGCTGGCAAGAGTATATGGCAACTCCGAATACCTACCAAAAGAAATAGAATACTAATATGGGAATGTCTGTGCCATTCTGTAGCACCACTAGTTTCAAATTGTGGTGGCTTTATTGAGTCTGTATGTGCAAAAATACTGAGACATTTTGTAAGCAAACTTCGCTTTAATCGATCAATAAAAATTAAAATAATATGTTGGAGAACATTTCGATATTTTCATAGAGGCTTCATGTAAGTATTGCTCAAAATTAAAGGGGTTCTATTGTTTAGTGTGAACAGATGAAAGAGAGATTATCCATTTTCGAGAATATCTAGAGGTCGGTTTTGGCCTCTGTGCGCTGCAAGATAATTTTTTGTTTTTCTACCTGAATGTCGAATGCAGTAAATGTTGCAAGATTTTACAACCTACACTTTTCCAGATTTGGGTTTGATCAAAATAAGGGTCTAAAACCAGAAAAGTAAACGTCATACTTTTCTCGAAAATTTTTCGATAAATGTTGGTTTCCGAAACTTCTTCCGGTGAAATTCTGAGAATAGTCTAAACAACAAGCGTTCGATATGTTTTATGATTTTTCTGATTATTCATTGGAAACTGTGCACCTGCACCCGTTAACTCACATTTTCAATGATTTTTTATGCACACGAATATATTCATATATTTTCAAAATAGCAAAAATTAAGCCAATTCATAAAAAAGAAACAAAAATTAAATTCACAATTCTCAGCCAAATATATCTTCCATCATTTTATTCAAAAATATTTATATGTTCAATTATAAATTATAAATATTTATAGATCCGGTACTGTGCGAGAGAGCCCATTCCAATATTGCTGAAGGTTGAGATAAAAATGCACAGAAAATAAAATAGCACCTTTCATTTTATTGTGAAAGATTATTTTGGTATTTTCCTTCAATTTAATTTTATATTGATTCCGGCTTCTTTCCTGTCCACTGATGCTGTGGAGAAGGGGCACCCAAAAGAACTAAATATGCAAAATGGTAAAGAAGAATTATCATAAAAGTCGTATTTTGTAAAATACTGCCTAAGAACATAATCCGGGTCCAATCTGTCTTTCTTCATTTCCTCATGTCTTTCATCTATCATTTACATGCACCCAAACTGTCCCATTTCCTCTTTTCTCATCTACCCGTCCCCCAAAACACGTCATTTGTATGAATTTACTTGCCTTCAAAGAAAGCCGTGTCCTCGTAAGACATGCAAATCTAGTTTAAAAGGCTTAGGAATCATCGCTTTGAAGATATTCCCGTGTGTTGCAATAATCTTTGTTTTGTACGTCATAATCGGCAAACTTCAAAAATCTGTACGATGTAGGATGAGGTGTAATTCTTTATCCACCAGCATCACACTTACAAGGTTCTGTGTCGATGGTTTCTTTTAAACTGCCAAAACCATCGTCTTTCCTTAGCGTGTGACATACTTATACAAAGAACTAGAAAGTTAAAAAAAATTATAATTTGTAGCTACATTCAAGGTCAGAATATTACTGGGTGCTACCAAAATGTATACAAATTTATAATAAACTCCAAAATAAATACACAGAAGTGTTTCAGTCATTTTCAAAGTATATTTATAGTCAAGGAGATTAAATGTGGTGGGGCAGGTTTTTATTATTTTTAATTGCAGCCCAGCAGTTGGAAAAATCTGAAAAAGAATCACAACAATTTGCGTTTTAAGAGGAACTTTTAAGATTTTCTGGAGCCTGTTCCAGGGTTCTAAGACACTGTAAAAATTACTTTTTCCCTTAAAAAAATGTTTTTGTATTTGAATTCGATCTTAAAAAATATCAAAAAATGTTTTTTCTGATTATAGAAATTATTTTCTTATTTATCATATTTTCCAGTCAGATAAAACACTGTTAAATTGACGAAAAATTTACAATTCAAAAACACGTTTTAGGCTGAAGAGGCGTGTGGGTGGTGGGACGGGGACTAAGAAACATTTCAAAAATATTATTTTTGTGTCAGAAATACTGTGTATGTATTCCTAAGTCTTTTGATTTAAGGGAACTTTTTACCATTATTACCAGGGGTACCCTTTACATTTGTAAAGGTTTGTAAGTTGCACCAATGGATTATGTGAATTCCGCGATTAAAACATTTTCGACCCACCATTAGCATTCCTAAATAATGTCTTTCGCATTAGGAATCACATAATTCTCTAGTCAGAGAACGGCATTTTATCGACGAATGACCGAAAATCTAATTACAATTGTCAGTACGACTATTGATGAGTATTCAAAAGAGAGCGTTTGAAAACTCCAGTCATTTCATCATTTGTATCTCTTGATTTGCAAAATGTGTTCTCAAGTTAATGTTGAAATATCAGTTCCGGAACCCGCAGACATAAGAGAAATGCATTGGTAACCCTGAATATTTGGTCGCAAAGCCAACAGCGATAACACACAGTTTTCCTTCTTCCAGGCCTTCAACGCCGACTTGCGTATTAAATGTCACCGAAAAGTGCGACCGAACATAAATGAATAATGAATTCAAGGCCATTGTGTTGTTTAGATTTTCTTTGCAAAATTGTCTCTGCGCGAAATACACTACATATGAACATAAACTATCAATCAATAGGGAGTTCATTTTAGAGCGTTGCATTGTATATAGTGGCTTCCCATTTCCACCATAAGACATCTTTTCGGTTTAATTTAAAGAATCAACTTGAATTTATGTTATAGTACTTTAATTAAATTATTTTATAAATACATTTAACTTGTTTGATATTTTCCCCAACTCAAAATAGTTTTAAAATGTAATTGGTTATATTGTTTACAATATTTATTAAAAATTCAAAAAAACAAAAATTATAAATATGCAATGCAATATCACTGAAAATACGTTAGTGGACATATCCAATAACAGAATTGGCAATTTTCTATAAAATGTAAAAAATGTAAAAAGTATAAAAAATATAAAAAAGAGCAAAATTCAATTTTGCAACGATATGTTACTTTCGATACTTACGATACTTTACATTCCATAGATTATACTAAGTTTCCGAAATTTTACAAAATTTAGAAACAATATTGACAATTACAATGTTGAAATGTTTTTGTCTTATGTGGTTCTTTAGTGATCTTTTATGGATTAGGGAAAACAGTGTTTGCGTAGGTTTGCTTATCTAGAAGAAGTGGATGTAACACGATTTAATTCCAATGTCATGTGAAAAACATTGTGTGCATTGCTCGTCTTCCGAAAATAAAAATATCGTAACTTGAAAATACAAATTGTTGTACTTTAAGTCCATTGCTTTGGGTTGTAAATAAAACATAAATTACGTGTAACTTACACATTATATTGATGTGTGTATATCCCAAGTGATTACGCAATAGACTAAAGTTGGAGTTACTTGTTTTGCAAACATTCAGATTTAAAAATATTTTATAAGAATCATATCTCGTTCCTTATTCTCACGTAAAATTACTCAAAGATGAGGTATCACATATGATATGTAATGTTCTCGCTAAAGAACACCATGTAAAATGCAATCACTCTTACGTTATTCTGACGTGAAATAATTCTGATCCCCAAAATAAAAGATCAGACCTCATTCGTTTGCTTAGAGCTGCACTTCCTAATAATGTCTGCAGTTAAAAACTTACATTGTGACTAAATTAACTTTAAATACTCTTACTTTGTTTATTATTTTACATATCAAATTATTTTTCATAAAAATAGTCATGTTCCGCAACAACACAGAATTTTTGCATTTGGTTTTCTGAAAAACGAACGAAGAAGTAATTCACAACTGAAAGCTGCTATCTCGGAGACGTGTTTTGCAACTGACTCTAAAACGTATTTTTTGAAGTTATTTATGTTTTCTTATAAAATAACTAGATTAGGCAGGCTGCTGTGACAAATTATTTACATTGTATATTAAATATTACTATAATAAACGATGAAATGTAGATATGGAATCTATTACTCATTGTCGAGTGTTATTTTTTGCGAAAAAGAGTATTAAAATTGGTTTTGAAATGTGTGTTTACTAGGAAATTGCATGCCTTTATTTATGTAATTAAATGTATATGCTACAACTTATGTAAAACTGTTCGTTGCTTCAATATTTACTTTTAAATATTTACCATAATATAACTCGCTATTGCCGCCATTTTCTAATGTTCACGATGAATAGTCCCGCCCCTCTGAAATAAAGCTAAAGCGGATTGGTCAGCTCCATCCCGAAGGGCGGGGCAGGGGTATGCAAACTGAGGTAAAGTTCGGCTCAGGACATCGCCCATACTTTGTGAGACCGAGGGTACATATTGTAAATAGCAGTAGTATAGAAAGTAGTCATACAGCAAGAATATAGTAGGATAGAATTTAGATTAAGCCAAACGGCAACTGAAATGATTAAGAAATAAATATTTGTTTTATAGAGTTATTTATGCCCACTGTCTGTGGCTGTTTTCTGCTCCACAAAATAATGAACAGTCGTATGATTGAAACATTATTATTTGATGTTGTGATGATATTTTCAGTCTTTACTCTCACAAATTTGTAGGATGCAACAACACTGACATTTTGCTCTTAAAGTTGGGTTTGGAACATTCTTTGAGTCTAAATCGTTTCTCCAAATGAATCGGTTAGCAATGATAGTTACGTTACATTTTGAGGGATTCTGAGTTAGTAATGAATCCTTATTTTTCATTGATAGTTACATCTTTTTGTTCAGAAAGATTTTATGAATACAGTTTCTAAATGGATTATTTCAACAATTTATGATAAGTGTTAAAATGTTACTTGTAATGCACATGTCTCTTTCTTGTACTGAATGAAAACATCAAAGATAGTTTTATACTGGCCACATATAAAAGCAAACTATGACGGACTACCAAAAAATCTTTTTCCGTATTCAGAACCCACAAAACGAATATTCTGACTACATGGAGTATTAGAGAAAGTCATTTAGTTGATATATTTAAGCAAGAATTGTCCATTTTTTATATAGTAAATATTATATATTTAATATTTTTAATAGTAATAGTAAAACGAGATTTTTTGTCGAAAAATAGCCATTTTCTGCTGTAATATTAACTACAGTATGTAGTTTTTCAACAGCTTCTGCTTTTTCGCGAATGAAGTAAACTTGACACCAACGACTGTAATCATCTACGAACGTGATGAAATATCGTTTAGCACCTTGTGAATATGTCCTCATTGGTCCACATATGAATCAGCTCCAAAGGTCTTGTCGATGATTCTTCGCGTTTTGCGAACGGAAGTTTTGTGATTTTTCCAGCGACACATGTTTTGCACTTGCTTGAGTCAAATAAGACCTCGAATTCCAGTCCGATGACATCTTGGCTCTTGAGCATTAGTTTCAAGTCTGTGGAGTTGAGATGTCCGAGTCGGGCGTGCCAACTTTTCATTGAATTCTTGATAGCTGCTGTCTCCGTATTGACAAATGCAAGTTGGTTGTCTTCTTCCAAATAGAATAAGTTCCCAATTCTTTTTGCGATGAGTTTCACCTCGCTGTCTGAGTTGTAGACGATTGCACGTTCCTTTTCGAATGTCACTCTCAAGTTTTGAACGACGATTTTGGCAACTGAAATTAAATTATTTTTCAGATCAGGTACATATAAAGCAATGGGAAAGCAATACATGATAATTTCCACCGCTCATCTACCGAAACTGCCCAAACCTTCCTTTCAAATTATCCCTTTGGAACTTTCCCAAAAGAACATAGGATTGCCTTTTAATATTTAAAAAATATTTACTGATATATATTAGACATTTTGTTGTATGTAATAAAGCTGTGTGTGTCTTTCATATGAAAGTTTACCGATTCTGGAAACAGGATCTGTTTGGGAATACTGTCCCAGTGCTCTAACCAAACACAAAATAGTTTCAAAAATTGCAGGTTTTCACTCTCAAGTGACCCAATATGTTCTTGAAAAGAATCCGTAAATCGAAGCCTGTTGTTAGGGGTCTTAACATTTATTAATTTTTAAAATGATCTCCAAAACATTTTGCGCCACTAACTTCATCACCAAGACCAGTTTTATTCTTGAGGGTTTCATGCTGCAACCCAGCTATTGTTTTCTCATCACACAATTTCACGGCTATTTCAATCTTTTGGCGTTCTATTGACTTGGGAAACAAAACCTTCCTGCACAATGGTGAGCAGAGTTTTATACATATCATTTGTTTTCAAGATCATATAATTTCAAGTGAGAAATACTTGCTTTGTTTATTCTGTCAATATTGTCAAAATCAGGTACAAAGAAAGTCTGATCTCTGATTTAGCCAATTGTTTCTAATAGCTTTCAATAAATGAACAGTATCAAAAAGAATAAATATTTGTTTACCTTCCTGAAAAGGATTTTCAGAAAGGTATCTTTCACAAATTCTATGACACTTCATGTTTGTAACTGATCGGCATTTAAATTTCTCACAGAGACCACAGCAACAAGATCTCTGTTTTTAGAACACACGGAACTTTTAATGAAACACTGTAATGTAGTTGCTTTATTTTTTTCATTGCCATCAGCAAACCCAACTTTTTCCTTTTTTGTTCCCAACATTGGGTTTGGCATAAATTTCATCTAAAAGCAAGTTCACTAGTCTCTCTTCACATTTTTCGCGTAAATAATGTTTCTGAGAAGACTGAAGCCCCGAGGATGTTTTACCACCTGATTTTAATATCAACTTACGTAAGTAAAAAGGATGAGGCAAAGTTAAAAAAATAGGCTCTTATCCTTTCATAAACAGAAGAGGAATCATAAAATATCGAGCAAGCCCACATTATGGTTTCAGGTCTGTAAATAGTATGTTTCATGAACAACAACTTAATTTGTTCACAAAAATTTTGTTTTCTGAGATATATCTTCTCCTGCATCACAAACCTCTTGCAGCACCGTAAAATGTGCTTCAGTTTATCTTCACTGGTGAATTCTGCAGATGCATAATTCTTATAGTGGCTTAAAATACAATCATGTTAATAAGATGTAAGTGCAGTTTCTATTTTTGAAAGGAGTATTATGGATGGTAGTGTTAAACTCTAGGTGAAATCAGAAATCTATTAGAGCTATTTATAAATCATTAAGAAAGTTATAAAATTATAATTACTTTGAACTATTGAAGAATCCAATTGAACTTAAACATTTCAAATATATTGAAGTTTGGATGCTTGTTGTAAAGAAATAAGGCATAATTTCAATTTCAACCAAAGGTGTATGTTGTAATAAATGCTAATTTTCTATAAGAGTTTCATGCAACGTATCTTGAATACTTTTGCGCTTTTCAAAACTATAATTTCATAAATTTGTTTGAATTTCAATTTAATTTGGTCACAGAGTATATTGATATAATTTCAATTTGTAACAAATTTTTAAAATGCTTAATGGCAATTCTGTATTTTGGTATTGAGTGAAGTTGTACAAAAGATAATTTCTTTGTAATTTCAGTGAATTGGGTGCAAGCAAATTACATATGAATGTTAATGCAGTATTGTTGAAGGAGAGTTGCATTCAATATTTGTAGGCAGAAAGTACTATGATTCTGATATGCAAAATGCATGTGCTTCTCCTTCTGATGTAACTTTTACAGGTATATTTCATCTCACTGGAGATTTTTGCATCCATTTGTTTGAATTTCAATTCAATTTTGGTCACAGAGAATATTGATGTGATTTTAATTTGTGCCAATTTTAAAAATTATTCATGATCATTTTGTGTTTTGATATTGAGAGAAGTTGTGCAAAATATATTCGTTGTTGTAATTCCAGAGAATTTAGTACACGAAATTATACAACAGTATTGATGTAGTGTATGTTGCGGGATGAATTAATTGCAATTTTCATAAACAGAAAGCACTATGACTCTCCGTCATGTGAAAGGCATGTGCTCCTCCCTATGACATTACATTATTAGCACTCCTTATCTCATCAGAGATCTCTTTATTCCATTTGTTGAGTTTCAATTTAATTTAGTCACAGAAGATTACTGTGATTCTAATCCATGTCAACTTGGAAAATTATTTGGGATAATTTTGCAGTTGATTTTACCTTTGATTTTTTTTAATGCTGTTAAATGTTATTCTTTGGTTTATTTATTTTTACTTTCCCGTATACGCACGTATACACGGAGTGATATACGTAGTATAGGGACACTTACGTAATGCGCGAAAAAATGGCCAATTTTCGGCGGAAAAAAATTCATTGACGGGCCGTGATAACGAAAAAGTGGATAAAACCACTTGCTAAATTAAGAAAAAAAATACCCTAACACGTGGTGTAGCCAGAAACCCTCTTTTGTGGGTCCTTGATATTGAAAAACCAATTGAAAGGAAAACGTCCGTCTGTCTGTCCGTCTGTGAACACTGCTAGCGCCTAAACCATAAGTACGATTTCTTCCAAAATGGATATCTCCTGGTCGATCTGATTCTAGTCGAAGCTTTGAGATTTTGAAAAAGATTCTTCAAAATTTGGGAGTACTTTACATGTAGCCCCCCGGATATTTTCAAAATTTTCTCAAAAACGGGTCCAAATTTTTTCTTCAAATTTCTTGTATGAATAGAGTAAATTACACTTATTAACATGCAATAGGTCCGATTTTCACTGATAACTCCGAAATTTCGAAAATTGTGAAAGTTTGAAATTTTTTCGGCGTTTTTCTCCAACTACTAAATTGAAGATATTTTTCCTTCAAATAAAATGTGCCCTCCAAAGTAAGTTCTTCGTCATGCACACTGTTTTGAAAATCTTGGTATTTTTCGCGCAATATTGCGTGCAATATGTGCAATTTTAAAAATTACAAAAACTAGATTTTCTCAAAAACGGCTCCAAATGTTTTCTTTAAACTTTTGGTAGGGATTGTGCTAAATGTACCCTAATAAACGCCATATTCCTGTATTCTTTTGTTTTTTCAAAAATTGCAAAAATGTAATTTTTTGACTTGTCTCTCCCGTCGTTAATATTTACACTAGCGGTGAATTGTTCACATTATATCTATGAGTACATGTGCTTTAAGTAATGTCAAATAAATGTCATGTCTCGAAAACACAACCGTTTTCTGTTAAAACTTACTTATATTTCCGCATTTTCAGAAACGCTCAAACGCTGTTTTCTCATAAATGGCTACAAATGTTTTCTGCAAACTTTTCGAACGGAGAGTGCAAATTTCACTCTTTAATATGACGTAAAGTTTATTTTGAGGGATTTTTTTTGTTTTTTTCAAAAATTACACATATGTAATTTTTTTAAAGGATCTCTCACATCTTTAATATTTACATTACCAGCAATTTGTCAACATTATAATATTTGTCAGTGTAAGTGCTTCAAATAACTTCAAATAAAGTATTTTGAAAACTCAAACATTTTCTGTGAAAATGAGCTTCAAATTTCGCATTTTTAGTATCGCTAAAACGCAATTTTCTTTAAAACCGCACATAATTTTTAAAAGAAAATTGCTCTTTTGGGGCTAGTTGTTTGTGTTCTTGAATATTCTAAAATTAATATTTTCGTTCTACCAATAGGAAACCGCAAAAATTAAGAAAATGACAAAAAATATACTTTTGGCGGTGATAGATGGTAGCTGGCAATAAAGCCAAGCCAAGCCAAGGTGTTGTTGTTGTAGAATGCCTGCCAAATTTTCTATTTGGCTCTTCATTCTTCAGTATTTAAAGTTGTGTTCTTCTTATGATGTTCTTGCAACCTTCTCCCATACGAGGATGGGGATTAGGTTGCTGGGGGAAAGAGAGAGACAGAAGGGTTATTTTATTTGGGGTGAAGAAAGGTTATTTCGTTTTTTGGTGTTGGTGGAGTTTTGAAAAGAGAGGTTATTTTATTTGAGGTTTGACAGGCTATTTTGTTAAGGGTTGATAGTAAAGACAGAGAAATAGGAAGAGATTTTGATTTGTTTACTGCTGCATTATTTGGAAGGAGGTAATGTGGTGGTGGTATGAATTTTTTAGAAAAACAGGTTTTGTCAGCTTATGTCTTCGTAGCGTCTGGTTGGTCCGTCTGTGCCTCTGGCTTAGGTAGGTGGTGGTGGGAGTTTAAGGATTTCTATTGGGTGTTTCTTATACCTGTTTCTATATGGGTCTTGGAGGATACGGAGGTGGGGGGTGAGAAGATAGTTATAGGGTCAGAGATGAAGTTGTTAACCTGGTTCTGAGCGGAAAGATGGAGAAAGTGAAGAATGTGGGGTATCTGATGTTGGGAGCGGATGTCGTTATATCTGGTTAGCGGAGGGGGTTGAAAGATGAGGCGGATGATACGATTTTCCATACGGGTAATTTTGAGATGGTTTTCGACAGTTGTGTTGAACCAGGTGGGGTGGGCATAGGCGATGATAGGGCGGATGTAAGTGAAGTAGATGATTAGTTTTTTCTTGATAGAGAGGGAGTGGTGGGTGAGAAGGGGTTGGAGAAGGTTTGTGATTCGGTGAGCTTTAGTGACGGCATGAGTGATGTGATGAGTCCAGAGAAGACGGAAAGTAAAGTGAGTTCCAAGATATTTGACAGTAGGTGACCAGTTGATGCAATTTTGAGAGATGTGAAGAGGAGGAAGAAAAGAAGGGGTGTCATGGAAGGAGAAAAGAATAGCCTGACATTTTGAAGGGTTGATAGTGATAGCATTTTGTTGGGCCCAGATGTGAAGGTTGTTTAGGCAATTTTGAAGCTGAGTGAAGGATGTAGAGAGAGATCTGAAAGTAGAGAGAAATGCAAAGTCATCGGCGTAGAGGAAAGCTTTGACACCGTGCGTGGAAGGGATATCGTTCACGTAGAGGGAGAAAAGAACAGGAGAGAGCACGGCACCCTGAGGGACGCCGGCGTGGATCTGGTAGGTTGGTGAAGTTTTGGATAGATGTCGAACGAAGAAGAATCTGTCTTGAAGATAATTTTGAAGAAGAGTATAGAGATGGGTTGGGATGTAAGGGTGAAGTTTCATAAGAAGAATGTTGTGCGCAACGGTGTCATAGGCATGAGAAAGGTCGGTGAAAATAGCGGGAATTTCCTTTTTGGATCTTAACTCTGTTGCTATAGTCATAGCGAGGTTGAGAGTTTGGAGGTTCGCTGAGCGGCCCTCCCTGAAGCCGAATTGGACAGGACGAATGATGGGGTTTAAGATTGGAAGAAGGCGAAGAAGAATGACTTTTTCAAAGATTTTACCAAGAATAGGAAGAAGGCTGATAGGGCGATAGTTAGAGGGTTGCCGATGATCTTTGCCAGGTTTAGGGATCATAGCGACACGGGCGGTTTTCCAAAGATTGGGGAAATAGGACAGAGAGAAGCAAGAGTCGTAAATTTTGATGAGAAGGTCTAAAGCGTTTTTTGGAAGATGTTTAAGTTGGGAAGGGAGAACTCCGTCGGGACCTGGAGCTTTGTTGGTATGGATCGAAAGAATGATAGTTTTGGTTTCCTGAGTGGATGTGGTGAAAGGTTTTTGGGAGCTTAGAGGCGGGTGTACTGTTTTTAAGTATTTCAAGAGAACTGAATCGGGGATGGGAAGGTTTTGTGGTTGGAAATGCACGGCCAGGGATTGGGCGAAAGTATTTGTGATGGTTTGCGGGTCGAAAGAAAGTGTGTTGTCGGGCATTTGGAGGGGTGAAATGAAAGTAGGGGGTGCTCTGATGGTACGGATGACTTTTTGTATTAGGTCGGGGCTGCCATTGTCCATTAAATTGTCAAATTTCTGTTGTTCGTGTCGCTGTAGTAAGTTGTGAATTTGTCTCTGTAGTTGTTTTAGTCGTCTTTTGTCTTCGTCCCGTCTGTGTTTGTAAAACTGTCTTTGCGTCCGTCTTTTTAGTCGGATGATTGCTAGAATGTCGTTTGGAAGAATGGGGTGTAGGTTTTTAGTGAAAGAGGTTGTTCTTTTGTAGGCATTTTTAATCTGTTTGGTTAGATGGGTTATTGATTTGTTAATGTCTGGGACGGTTGGGATGGTAGGGGGCGGGTGGATCTTTTTAGATAGAATGTGGGAGAAGGATTTCCAGTCTGTTTTGTGTATAGGGGGTGGTTGTGGTGTATAGAAGGGGGTGGTAGAAGTTGTAGTGAAAAGGATTGGAAGATAGAATAATTGAAAAGATCAAATTTTGGTATTGGGGTGGAAACAGTGAGGGTTGCGGAGTGAAGAATAATGTCCAGAATGTCATTTGGTCTGTCTTGGATGAAATGAGTGGGTTCGGGTGGGCTTTTGATTACTATAGATTGGTGGGAGTTGAGAAAGGTTTCAAGTCTTCGTCCAGGTGGGTTGTAAGTCCGGCAGCCCCACTGGGGGGATTTCGAGTTGATATCTCCTGCAAGAATGAATGGGAATGGCAAATTTTGAATAGTAGAAAGGTCGGAATCGGGGATGACTGTGTTTGGTTTAACATAGGCTGAAATGATGGTAATGGGGGTGGTGGGGGTTCCAATGATGATGGCAGAGCATTCAAGAGCAGAGGTGTTAGGGAGTTGGTAGTTTGAGTGGGGGATAGAGTTTCTGATGAGGATGGCCGTGCCTCCGTTTTGACTGATGCGGTCGTTTCGATGGACGGTGTAGTTTGGAAAAGAGAAAGGGATGTTGGGCTTGAGCCAGGTTTCCTGGAGGCAGAGTATCCCGACGGAGTGGTCTTTTAGAAATTGGGAGAGAAGAGGTTTCTTAAGGTTTATACCGCCGCGTGCGTTCCAGGAAGAGAGGGATTGAAAGCGTGGGGGAGGGGCCATTAGTTGGCGAGCTCAGCAATTTTCATGCCAGCGGAGAGGAGTTTGGTTAGAATGTCTTCTGGGCCCTTGAAAATTTCTATGATGGCTTTGATGCCTTGTAGGATTTTTGGAAGGTTGGAGGATTTTAGTAAGGAGAGAAGTTCTTTTAAGTCACCAAGAGAGGAAGAGTTGGCTTGAGATGAAGATGAAGATGTAGATTGTTGGGTCTGATTTAGAGCAGCCGAGTATGATTGGGTTTGGGGGGGGTTGAGCTAAGAGTTGGGGGAAAGAGTTGGGGTTGTAGGTGTAGGTGGTGGAGGCGGCGTTTGCTGCAGTTGCTGACTTTGCTAGCTGTTCCTCGCGCATTTGGCGTGCATGGAGGATGTAAGGGCATGAGGGGTCGTAGGCGGGGTGGTCTCCTAGGCAGTTCAGGCATTTGAAAACTGGGGTAGTGGATTTAGCTTGGGGACAAAGTTCTGTCTGGTGAGGGAGGGCACAGAGGGCACAAAAGGTCTGTCGTCTGCAGTACGTCTTAGTGTGAAATAGTTTAAGACAGTTCTTACACTGGGGAATGTGGTTGGTTTGTTTGCAGTCCTCAATCTTAATGCTGTAACTGTCAACATATCTTAGAGTCTGTTTGATTTGAGCAATTTCCTTTTTTGGTACTTCTATTACCCTGAGTCCAAGGGGAGTCAGTCTTCCGTTCTCACGTTTCTGCATTTGTGAGATGTGGTATGCCGTCAGGTTTAAGTCTTTAAAGTGGTCTCTGACTGTCTCTGTGGGGAAGTTTGGAGGAAGGCCTTTTAGGACAATTCTGTCCCGGATGTCTTCAGTCGCCCTGTTGTAGCAGTAGGAGATTTGTGGGAAATACAGATTGTTCAGGTCAGGGTCAGTTTGGATTTTTTGCAGTCGGTCCTTAATCTGAGCGTGTGCTCGAACAGTCTTTGGTGTTATGATCAGTTCGGTCCTGGTGCATTTTGCGGACAATTGCTTGTTACAATAGTCGCTTAAGTCCTTCGTCAGGTCGTTTACGCTGAACATAGCGTTAAGGTCGATTTTGAACTGACCAATTCTAGGTCGAGAAGCAGGCAGGGTGGCAGTTTGGGGGGTGGGAGGGGGTTGGTTTTGGGCATTTGCATTTGATGAGCTTGGATTTGGATCTGCAGCATTTCCAGAGGTAGAGTCATTGGTGGTCAGGAGGCCAAAAGAATTCTGTAACGGGATTTGCGCGGGAGCATAGGGTGGCTGGGCTCTGGCGGTCTTCTTTGGGAACTGGTATTCTCCACCGGAAGAGTCAGTTGAGTTGGAAGGGAGTCCTCGAGTGGGGGAGGAAGAGAGGTCCCTTTTGGCGGGGTTCCTCTCAGGGTCGCTAGCAGTCGGCGCGATACCTTCGGCGTCCATGGCTTCTTCGCTGGACGCTGACATCGTGGAGCGCGGCCGGAGCCGCTCCCCCTCTGCTGCGGCGCCTTCCTGCTCGGGTGGTTCCTTTACCGCTAGCTGGCGCAGTGCTTCTAGGAACACCTCCCTCGGCACGGCTGAGAAGTCGAAGACTTTCTTGCGGTACGGTTTGTGGCAATAAAGAGTATGTGGCAATTCCGAATAGCTAGCGAAGTAATCAGTAGCGAGTATGTGGCGGTTGGCGGCAATAAAGAGTATGTGGCAATTCCGAATAGCTAGCGAAGTAATCAAAAACATATCTAACGCATCTTAAATTATATTAATATTTTTAATGTTCCTTAGAAAATATTGACTTCTTAATTTCGTCATAGGAGCATGTGTCTGTATAAACTAAAATTCAAAGCACTATCTACAACTTCCGAAAGAGAAAACAGGATGAGGATTCCACAATAGTTTTAAAAAGGAAACACGATCATCACTTTGTTTAACAATTGTCCAAACTGTAACTTTCCTCAAATTTTCCAACGTTATTCAAGAAAACTGTTAATTATAAATAGGCTGCAAAACGACACCAGCATCGACAGCTACCGGTCTTCAGCCTTCTTTTCGTTTCTGCTGGAGTTTCTCGCCTTGGTTACTAGAAAAGTAGGTAGGGCAGTCAGGAAATTCGGAAGACCCCCAATTTTTTTTTAATTGAGTGACACTCAATTTAGAAAATGATATCTCACCCGTCGTATCACACATAACTGTTTCTCACAGCATATCATTCTCATGAACGTGGCGATGGCAAACCTGTAAAATATTGCAAAAAATTTAAACCTGTTTAATACTAGCAAATAATTAACAGCAAAAGCATTTAAAAATCAAGAAAATAATTAACAAAGTACAATAAGACAAGCATCGGATTTAGCAATGACGGGTTAAATATTAAATTGAACGCTATAGGATCTTAATTAAGTTCTGCTATAATGTATAACCTAAAAATATTTGAAATTATTCAAATGTTCGTTTCTGTAAGCCTTATTAGTTGAACAGTGTAATGTTTTAAGAATAAAACTCACTGTAATAAGTTGAGTTCAATTTTGGTCTGACAGACTTCGTCTATTTCTTGTTTTTGGAACATGTTGCAAAACATTCTAATAGACTTGGTCTATTAGACTCGTTTCTGGAACATGTTGCAAAACATTGTAAAAGGGTTTCCGCAAGGCAATGAGCAAGGGTTGAAATTCCGTCGATGTACAGTATGTCATTTTCGTCGCATTTCGGTATCTTTTGAGAAACCAAAAAGGCCCTACAAGGACTTGATAACCTTGTAAGCGCAGGGCACGGCGGTTTAATACAGCGTATTTATATGGATTTTTGGAAGAAACATCACTGATATGCTAAACACCACCAATACTTAAAATGAATACTGAATATCTTCACCGATTGAAAAAATCTTCACAACTTTCAAATTACAACACACCGTTGCTACCAAAACAACTGACCGTGTGGAAATCCCGTTGTTGGCTAGGACTACCTTGGGTGCCATGACACTACGTCACAAGCTCAGCGTGGAGGCTTTTCTTATTCAGGTGGTGTAGCCTTGATACAAACATTATAAGTTTGTTTGACAAAATACATACATTTCAAGACATACTCAAGGCGACGCAAAGCCGTCTGCAATTACAATTAGCATGGAAATTGTACATACTAACAAGAACTCTAGTACAAGATAAGCTAAGAAAAAGAAAAAAAAAACACGAAAATGGTGGTGGTAATCCCTCTGAAGAGAATACACAACCCAAAACGTTAGAAGAATTCATTGCACATATTTAATCTAATATAGAAAAGAATCCTGACGAATTCTCCTTTAATTGTGACCAATTTTTTTTCTTGAAAATCCTTTTGCAACGAACATTCCATTTATGATTGTAAAATACTTTACAGAGGACCTTCAATCCACATTCAAACACTCAAAATAGAAAAATATTTTCTGCGACTTACAACTTATTGACTAAAGTATCAATAAATACCCGATTAAGAAAACTTATAATTAAAGTAAAGATGTTCACTTTCCTGAAGGATCTGAAAAGACACCGAATAAAATTAATGTAAATCTTACAATAAATTATAAATAGCTTTTTTACTAGATTCAAAAGGCTATAGCTACTCTGTAACAATCACAAACTCAATTATGTGAACAGGAGATCAACTTTAAGTCTGACAGACAAGGAAGAATAAAAGGCTTCAAATGTTACCACAAAAATCATCTCTTCTAACATTGCGAATGGTGGGGTAGCGACTTTTGTCGCAGACCATAAACGTAGTCACATAAAATGTGATATAGAAGGGATTACTATTGTGATTTAAGCATCAATTTCAATTTATGTCTGCAATATTTATTCACCCGGCAGCCACACCTTCGGAACGGGGAAATCAAATATGTAATCAATTCTACCAAAACCTTTCATCCTAATTGGTGATTTCAATTATCATAGTACTCTACAGAGTCCCAAAGCAACTGATGCAAGATTTGAGTTTGAGCAACATACAAGTTTTGAGATAATCGTATGTAAAGATTTTATTACATTTGCATCTCTAAAAACGGTAATTTAATTATTTCTGACCGGATAATCACTTACAGGACCATGTTCTAGATGCTGATTCGTATAGTATGAGTAAAAGCTTCTGTATTAATATTAACGGCCAATACTCTCATATTGCACTTAGACGGAACGAGAATGCTGTCATTAGAGTTTTGCAACAATCTGTTAAGCGCCGAGAGAGAGCGCTTACTTTGTTGATGCGTTTTGGTATGGGATATTTTGTTATGTATCAAGCACCTAAGCGCCTAGGTAAGGCAAATAGACTGTTGATGCAAAATAATGTAGCGTAGTCTGTGTTTCTACGCGTATTGCAATTATTATTTTTTTTGTCATTTGTATACATAACATTTAAAAGTTCACATGCGAAATAAAATTATTAATACAACTACTCACGAAAAACAGAAAATACTGCAAACATTAACTGAACTATCGTCAAAATGTTATTGAATTAAGAATTTTTCATAACAGAAAAACATTGATAATTTTTCACGAGCTTGTACACTAAATTCTAAAGGCGGTAAACACATGACACCTGAACACCAGCGTAGTTGACTGTCTACTTTCTCCCGTTTCTTTTTACTTTGTTGACTCTTTATTTCACTAGAAATGAACCAAGCTTTTACTTCATATGACTAAATTCCAGAATATTTGAAACTCATTTTTCCTATCTTGAATTCTGACTCTCCTTAGTAGTGAGTCATATGTAACTACATATTTTTCTAAGTTAACTCAGTCACGGCCAATCAACGATGTATTCACTTTTCATATCGGTTAGTGCCTAAAAATGTTGACTATTTTAGTACACATATTTACATATTTTACTCATAGTACACATTTTTACATATTTAAGAATATTTCCATTTTCTGCATTTTTTATAATTCCTTTATCTTATGTTTTTGATAAGGAATCGCAGAGACAAACAATTCAGCTTTCTCAAACACATTTTTCCTCCAGCCTCGTCTGTAAAACGGTGCTATTGCATCGCGTTAATATGCGCCTGTCGATAAATACGGGCGAAAAACAAAAGGGTAAGGCGCCTATGCAATCCATAAGTTCCTGTGTGTTAGTTTTGAGCGCGAGTGTTGCATGGGACACGTGAATGCTTAGAAAGGAAGTTGATAATAACACGTCGAGCAGGCGATCTCGCGCACCCACATCGCATCTTTCAAAGGTCTCCCGTGATCTACGTTCGTCAGGTTATAAAAGGTCATCTCCGTTCAAGCTGTTTTCCGCTCCTGATTGCCGCCTGGTGCACTTTGCAGCAGCTGCCTACTGCTGCTGATTCACCCGCCGCTTCCCCGAGACGCTGATGCCGCCTCACCAGCCTCACCCGCCTCACCTCGACTACGTAGTTCAATATTTTCTGAGTCCGAAAATTCTCTTTTGGACTTAGAAATATATGTCTTCATCCAGAGCTGATTGTTTCCCAAGTCCAGAAATTCGTTTTCGGATTTAGAAAAAGTTTTATCAGTCCCTTTTGAAACTTTGAACATTTTCGAAGCCCCGCTAGCGGGACTTTGAATATTTTCACAAATCAGCTCTTTTAAGGGCTAGCGCAATAAACATCAGTCCTTTTCAGGGCTAATTTAACCAGTTTCGTTAAGAACTAATTCGATTGGTCGTTTCCATTTTCGAAATAAACATCGGTTACGGCGAGCGCGCGAGTGCTCTCATTCGCTGTCGGACCGTGGCGCGTTGGTCTTTTCGACCAATGGCGTTGCGGTCACAATTGCGCCCGAGGGGCTCGCCGCTCTTTACTCCGCCAACGCCGCCGCTGCTGCCACTGCTGCTCCTGCAACCGCCATCATTCCGGCCGTCGTCGCCGCACCGAGAGAAATCTCAGGCGCCATCGACCAGCAGGAATTTCCTGCTATTCAAACGGCCGCTACGAAAAAGGCTACAAAAAGGAGCAGAAAGAGCAAGGCCTCGCGCATTGCTAACATCCTTGCCTTGATGCAGGCAGGTGAGGACGGATGCTTGTCGCAGGTCTCGACCGACCTGGTCGCGCTCTTCACAGCTAAGCTAACTGCAGCTGAAAAACAGCAGTTTACCAAAGCTGCGGCCAAAAACGGGCTTGCGGAGTTTTACTCCCGCCCTACTTGCGGCCAACCACTCCCTGCCTCCACCACCGCCGACGACTCCGGCAAAGGCAAGAAGTGCCGCCTTTCAGGCGATGCTCCGACCGCCGCTGCCGCACCACGATTGCCACCTGGCAACTTTCTGGCTCTGCCTGCGAACGGGGAAAAATGCATGTCGACATTGTGCCTGTTGGCAGCACTGCAGCTGCCGCCCACGCGGCCTTGCTAGCCGGAAATGGCGAAGCGTCGGCCATCGCGGCTGAGCTCACACCTCCCACGACCGTGTCACCTCTTCCATCCTCGTCGCAGTGCCAGGGCGAAAGCGCCACTTCCTCTGCCACCTCACAGCCGCTATCTACGCCGGCTTCGCAGCCCGCTGCGGTTTCTGAACCTAAGAAAGCTTCCAAGCGCGTCCCGCCTATCATGATTTTTCTATTTCATTTTTATCATTAAAAAGGTAAATAATGAGAATGAAGAATTGTATTATAATGTACAATGTTAATAATTATAATGTACTGGAATATTGAATGAAATAAGATTTTAGCTACAAAATAATGAGTAAATAAACAAAATAAAACGATATTACAAATAATTATAAATATTTGTAATGTCACAACATATGTTACTACAAAATGCATCTGCCATTTTTTGTTTTAGGCAACAGAATACTTTTTTATTTAAAAGTTTTCGAACATTTATTTAGAAATTTTCGTACTAGTTTATCTTTTTATTTTGCTGTTACTGGAAGATGATAAAAACTACAATGTTTAAAAATTGGAAGTTTTTTTAACTTCCAGTTAATAAAATCTGGGGTTTATAACAATGTACATTCGATTCCAAAATGATACAGAATAACTAAATGATACATAGGTTACAATTAAGATAAAGTTATTTGAAATAGATAAATAGTGACGAGAATAATGAAAAAAGTTATGTATTTAATCTTCATCGCTGTCTTCGTCAATGACTGGTTCCACTCTTTCAACCTCAAACAACTTTGTTAGGAATTTTGCTGGTCGAATAATTTCTGCCAAATATCTTGCGTGAGATAAATAATAGATTAATGCTGAGACATGAGGACAACATCCGACTGTTCGTAATTTGCGCAGTCGCATGCGTAACTATGTAATCCGGTATATCCAATGGAATACTCGTAGTGCACGTAGTACTTACAGACTTTTCTATAGACATGTCTTCACTGAATTTCAATTTTCAAAATCTTTTGGTCTGCTGTGAGGTAATTTATCTTCACGGTGTTATTATCACACATCAACTCCGCCAGGTATGATAACTGCTTTTTTAAATTTATTATTTATTTAATATTTGCATGGATATGGGGTTTCCACGTTAATCTTTTGTCGAATAATACTACTAGGTACTTCACTGGTGAAGAAGTCCACGAGATGCGATTTCCATTGATGTTAAGTTCAGGGGGATATTTCGTAATATGAATATCTTTGCTTGACACTTATTATGATTGAGCTTTATTCTCCATTTCTGAGTCCAGTTAATATAATTGCTTATATCGCTTTGAATATTCTCCTTCGCTACTGTGATATCACTGTGAGAGGTGAATAGTGCTATATCAGCTACGTTGGGGTCGCCTTCAATTGGAATATCATGGCTGAAAATGTTAAAAAGTAAGAGAGAGAGAACTGAACCCTGTGATACTCCTGCCGCAAAATTGTGGGGGGGGGTAGATATATGTGCATTGACGTCTACGATAAATGATCTGTTCGAGAGGAAACCCTCCGTGATCTTTAATAGGTACTCGAATTCTGGTATACCTAAAGATTGCATTTTGTGTAGGAGTCCATGGTGCCAAACTCTGTCATAAGCCTGACTTATGTCGAGGAAGACTGTCCCTGTATGTTTCTTTTGGTGAAAGCCGTTTGCTATGGCTTCGGTAATACGTAATAATTGATGGGTAGTAGAATGGTTTGGTTTGAATCGGAATTGTTCCGATGGGATTGCTTTTATATCGTTGATAAATTTTGTTAACCTTGTATGGATTAGACGTTCGTAAATTTTTGATAATGTTGGAAGAAGACTGATATGTCTTAAGTTTTCAGCTATCATTGGGTTTTTCCCGGGTTTGCAGACTGGTAAAATAATTGCTCTTTTCCATGCAGTAGGAAAATAGTTGCATCTTATAGATGCAGTAAATATTGCAGTTAAAGCCGCAATAGATGGTTTACCGAGCATTTTGATGCAGACATTATTAATACCGTCGATGTGAGGAGATTTTCTTCATTTCAGAAGTTTAATCACTGAGATAGTTTCCGAAGGGGAAATGAATTTGATGGGTAGTGCCACAATGGGGATATTAGTACTGAGGTAGTTTTCTATTTCCGTATTAAATTGTATATCGGAAAAGGGATGTGGTTTGAAGGTGTTCTCTAAATGTAAGGCAAAGATTTCTGATTTTTCTTTGTCAGAATAAATTGTTTCTGAGCCATGTCGTAAAGGAGGAATTTTTACTTTTTCTTTGGTAAGTCTTTTAACAGTAGACCAGAGGTGCCTTGAGTTTGGGGGGATTTCCGCAGTAAATTTATTGTAGTTCTGTAGACGTAATTTATCAAGGCGGGTTTTTATCTTTCTCGATATCTGGTTAACTTTTTTCTTAATATCTGGTCGCCTTGAGCGTTGCCAGAACCGTCTTAGATTATTTTAGTTTTAATTAGATTAGTTATGTTTAGGGGTATTGATTGCCTTCTTGGGATTCGATAAGGCGTTGTCGACTGTTTGAAAGACGCAATTATCGCTTTAGAGAATTTATCTATTTCAGTATCAATGTCACTCGATGTATTGATAACTGATGATAACTGCTAGAGAAAATTGATAAGATCCTGAAAATAATATTATGGTCTTTTTCCGTAATTTCTGAGAAATATTGATGTCAGTTGTTTGAACAATGTTCATCTTTTGTTCCAGTTTTCTTCTCCAACTTCTGTAGCCAAATATTTTCTTCCTTTTTTCACGATCATGTTAGTTACAATTTTATTTCAAAGACCAACATCTGAATTTTGTCGTTTTCTAAATTGATTAACTAAATACGTCAGCATTTTATTATCAAACTGGTGGTGAAGAAGTTTGAATTAGCTGCCGATGATCCCGTGTACTGCTTCCAAACCTCATTGCAATTTCTTAACAAAACGCGATTCGTTTGCTTGTTTTGTTGTGAGTTGTTTTCACTTGCTTTTTAATGCTGGCATCAAAACAGCAAAAGCTTCATCTTCCATAAATTCCTTTACATCCCTAACTACAAGACAAAACATCACCCTTTCCGAGAATAGTTCTTAAACCATCCCAATCTTATATAACTATTTTCATGATTACAGCATCATTCTTTGTACCCCAAAAAGGACCATTTGTGTCAATAATAAACCCGTCCGTGGTGAAAACGGTAAAAGGTTTACATAAAGGCACTTTTCTTTGCCCTGAAAAAGATTTTCTTTGATAGTAATTATTTGAACTTTTCTGGTGATGAAGGTACGAGGCATCACAAATTAACACAAGACGATCTTGAAACCCGTGCAAGTCTTGAATATATGATTAGGTATGGTATTTTATTAAGTCTTCCCGAGAATGAGAATGAGCTCCAGGCTTTTTTGGCAATATGCCTTTCTCGAATGATTTAAGAACGGAAGCGCAATCATTTGATACATCTTGTTCTTTTACAATATCAAAAATTTACGATACTATGCTATTAGAATTACTAGTCTGTAACTTAAATAAAAACGCAAATAAGGCTTGATTTATCGAACGATTACTTGACACTCGCATTGACATAAACATATTTTTTATAATTGTAACTTTCTTAGATGTCTAGCTGTTTAAAGCTAGTATACGTTCATCGGGTAGTCCATAATCATTTATTTTATCCAGAATACTTGCATTCCATTGATTTGACAGATATTTAAAAATAATGATAACTTTTGTTTCTCTACTTCATTCGTGTACGAAGATACTTTGAATTTATGCAAATGTTCAAGAAAAAAACGTTTTCTAATTAAGTGAGAACTGCAACAACGATTACCTTTTGGTATAAAACACTCGTCGCTACAAAAACTTGAATACTGTGACGGTACAGAATAATCAGAGGACATTTGGATAATTCTGTGATTGTTTTTCACTGCATGTTGAGTCATGCTAGAGGCCCGCACCAGAGCCGACAGGCAGACAACAAAGGGTTGATTTGCCACGGGCAGGCGCAGTTGACCGGCGCCCGCCGGCCCGACGCCGTCCGCGGGGGCGCAATCTCTAAGGGAATACAGTGGAGAGTTACATGACAAGATGACCACCCCACAAGTGAGAGACAGAGCGTATAACATTGCCAGAGAGAGAGCGTTTTTTGAAAATTTTCCATTGCCGAAATCTGGAGTACGCACAAGGCGATTGGCGCTTCTCAAATTGAGACGCAGTAGTTTAGAGCCAATAAAGAGCATCCTTTTGGATCTCGGGTGAATGTTCCAGAAGCTTTCGAACTTGTAAAGAAAGAAGGGTAAAAGACTAGGTAGGAGACGGACGTGTCATGAACGGAGAGCGTCCGTACGCGATTTTACTTTGCTATTCTTTTCGCTTTTATTTCCTGATGTGGCAAACAGCCATCAGCGAAATTCATGGGAAAGTGAATCCCATCTAATTCTTATAACAGAACTCGTTAAGTGTAAGGCGAGCGTCTGTTCACTGAGTCTTGTTCTGATGACTTTGCGATTAAGCGCGCTATTCGTCATCTCGCGATCAGTCAACTAATCGGTGAAATTGACTAAAAGTTGTCCTCGTCTGATCGTGGGAGCGTCGCTTCTGCCTACACACCCTGGGCAGCATTACGAACGAGTGAAATTTCGTCAGTCCAGCTGTTGCAGTGAATGAGAGGACTGCCACGGTCATCCACCCCAGAGAGGTCGGCTCCCGCTCTGGTCACGTTAAACGTACGGCCCAGCTAGGGCCCATTGACAATCGCTTTTTCACGGCGACCCACTGAACTGGAAATTCTTTTGTGCAACTGCACGGCGTAAATTCCTTGTCGGAGATGAAAGGCCGCGCCTGGCCATCTTCTTCATTAACTATTTTTAAGTAAAAATTTTATTCTAGCCAGTAAGATTGTTAGTCTTAAGGACATGTGTAAAATTTGTGTAGATTGCTTTTTCTTTATGCGCCTTAAAATGACGCTAAGTAACGATCGCTGAGCTCGGGAATTAATTGTTTCTTTCTCATTTCCTCAATGAAAATGCTAAATTACAGTTTAATTAAAAGTTCATTATTAAAAAATCAACAACAGCATATGTTATTATTCCATAATGAACAGTCAAGCCTCGTTCATCCTCTCGAGCTAAATTTTAGAATCTCCATCGCACATTACCGCTGAGACTAGCCCGGCAACCCATGTCAGGTAAGTGCGGCTACTTCCAACAGAAGTTGGGGTTACAACGGCTTCCCTACATGGTGGGGGGGGGGGGAGGCGTTGCAATACAAACTTCGAAAGAAACAGTAATTCGATCAGTTTTTGAAGAGCAACAATAGGCTACAATATTTGTGTGTAGCTAAACAGTTCTTTGAAAATGCATTTCAATTAATTGTACTTCCACATCTTGCTGTACGTTGTAAGATGGATCATCGCCACTTGTTTGCGATGACCGCACTGACGATGATTCCGACTCTTCCGAAAGGCATTTCTGCATCTTGCATTATGGAAGTAGATGATAAACATCCCGCGCACTTCAATATAGAATCACACAGCAAACATTCTGATGTAGATGTGGATGACGGCCTTTTTGCATCTGACGTTAAACCAGACGGCGTGAGCATCAAATATTGCGCCGCCGAAGTAGATGGTAAATGTAGACATTGCGATGTACCACCAAATGGCTTGTTTCCAAAATCTTGTCTTGTAGAGGTTGATGGCACGTTTTCTAGACATTGTGACATGAAATCAGATGAAATGTTTTCTTAATCTTGGAAAATAACATTTTTCGTTGTAACAGTATCTTGAATTTGAATCCGAGTACATTTTGAACGACAATCTCCACATAAAGTTTCGGAAAGAGTTAGTTTCTTTCCCAATGATTCAGATACACAAGATATAATTTTTATTTGACCTTTTAAATAGCGTAACAATATATTACAGGCAGCACATTAAGCATCACGAGATTTTTGTTTTTTAAAAGGCATGATTAACAGTTATCCACTGACAAACAACTAAAATATAAAAACAAGGTTTAAATTTTTCTATAAAAATATAACAAATTGCAGAACGTGTACACGTTAGTATGTAAAATATTTGCAAATGAAAACTAACGACAATTTAAAACAACTAATAAGAAAAATAAAATATTCTAGTTATTAGTAGGTGAGAAATTAAAATCCCCAATTTCAACTCATTTGCATTCACTTTTTCAAATTAACCTGAAAAATTAATATTAAAAATAAATAGTCTACAAAACATACGGATAAAAGGTATTAAATTATTGCAAAAGTAAACCTTACGACAAATTAAGATAACATCAAATAAGTGTATTTTTCTGTTTGAAATTATCAGAATTTGTTGAAAAATCAAATTTTAACTCAATTGAATTCCATAATTTCATTATAAACTGCAAAACACGACAAATGTAGTCAGTTATTTGAAAAATAAAATTCTCAAAACTATAAATATGGAGAACGTGAATACGAAAAAGGTATAATATGATAATAATACAATCGAACAATTAATAATAATAATAATAATAATAATAGATAGATAGATAGATAGATACATAGATATAGATATAAGCTTTATTCAATTGGGCAGATGCCCAGTCGCAGAATGCAAAAATAAGAAAATGCATTTACGAACAGGTACAATTAAAATTTAAAAATAAAACCCATTAAAAAATTAATACAAAACACAAATTATCTTTGTCATTACCTAGCACATGCAGATGACATTTACATATACACACTACAAATGAAAATACATATGTACTAACATTTAGATAATTAAACTTAAATATTACATACATATAATCATACATGCTTACATACATACTCGGACCTAGGTCCCCTCGCATACACACAAACCTGCACCTATTCACTCATAACTATATTGAATCAGTCATATGGATAAACTTCTTTTTACCTAACACCACAATATATTAATATACAATACTTATAATAATTATTACTTTTCTTTCACGTAAACACTCGTTACCATAACTCAATAAATATCAACGCATTCAGAATAGACTTAAGGCTAAATGTACCGAAAAAAACTTGTAGAAAAATTCAATAGATCGCAGCACCATCAGCAGGAATTTACTTTACCGATAACGTCTGAACAAATGATCCGATTTTCGATCTGTAAACGGCATTTGACTCCTGTTTATAATAGAATTTACGCTACGAAGCCCTTTTTCCAAAAAAACTAGCAGAAACTCGATATTTAAAATTTTTCTCGTACTTCCGGGAACAATTTCAAAAATGTGGGCTTATAGCGCGATGGCGACACGCTTCCAGAATCCAACGCCGTGTCAAACATGCAAATCGGATAAATAGGAGCGACGGTAAGTGAAATTTCGAAAAACACCTCACCCCACTCCCCCTTCCCTTTCCCCTTCCACGCCACCGGGACATCTACCCTTGTGGGCCGGGCGGCGCGGCGAAGCCGGCACGGGCGAGCCGGCGCGGCGACGGGCTCGAAACGGGCACGATGCAACAAATTCTCTACTCACTACAAATGGTACAGCATTTGGTGCAAAACTAAATATTTGCCTGCAAATATCAACATAAATTAGATAATTATAACTCCTTTTCATACAGCTCCATTAGGTCACAACAATGACACTAATTCACAGATATTCGCGAGCGCTAAGTGAATTCCATTGTTGCAGACCCTGCATTGTCCCTATTCTTTTTTTTTAATTTATTTATTCTTGCTTGGCCTGAGGCCCTCAGCAGCCGTGAACGACTGGTACAGTAGTTGATTTTATTTTATATAGTAAGTTTGCAAGATATTTTCTTTCATCGTGATTATTACATTTTCAGTAGCACTTTATATTGCACGGAAAGGCTAATCGTTTCCAGTCTGTTTAAGGAGGGTCGAAAAATTCTCTGGGTAATTTCCGTTTTAAGCGTTTACGATGAGGGTTCTGTTTGCCAAGTTTGAAATGGATAGCTGAAGGTATTCGAGAAATTTTCTTATAGAATAATATACAAAATTGCACATTCTAATTTACGACGCATCCAGCTGTCCGAAGCGCAGTAAATTTACAGCGGCCTATTACGTTTGTCACAAAATAAAAGAAAAACTACTCGTATTTTGAAAAAATTAAGCATGACCGTATTTATTTTATTTATTTATTTGTCAAAAAACAGAAACAGAATGGCACAGACTTTCCCGTATTAGTTTTCTATTTTCCTGGGTCTTCGCTAGCTATTCGGAATTGCCACATACTCTTTCTTGCCAGCTACCATCTATCATCGCCAAAAGTACATTTTTTTGTCATTTTCTTAATTTTTCGGTTTCCTATTGGTAGAACAGAAACATTAATTTTAGAATATTAAAGAACACAAAAACCTAGCCGTAAATGGCAATTTTCTTTTAAAAATTATGTGCCGTATAAGAGAAAATGGCGTTTTAGCACTACTAAAAATGCGAAATTTGAAGCTCATTTTCACAGAAAAGTTTTGAGTTTTCAAAGTACTTTATTTGAAGTTATTTGAAGCACTTACACTCACCAATATAATCATCTTTACAAATTGCGGATAATGTGCATATTAAAGATGTGAGAGATCTTTCAAAAAAATTACATTTATTGAAAAAAACAAAAAAAAGCTCAAAATAAACTTCACGCTATACAAATGAGTGTAATTAGCACTATCCGTTACAAAAGTTTCAAGAAAAAAATTGCAGCCTTATACGAGAAAATGACGTTTGAGCATTTCTGAAAATGCCGAAATTTGAGCTACTTTTCACAGAAAACGGTAGTGTTTTCGAGAAACTTTACTCGACATTATTTGAAGCATATATACTCGTAAATATAATAATGTAAAAAATCGCCGATAATGTAAATATTACCGACGTGAGAGACAAGTAAAAAAATGTACATATTTGTAATTTTTGAAAAAACCAACCGATAAACCAAAATGGCTTTCATGTCATTGATAGAGTACATTTACCACTATCCCTACCAAAAGTTTAAAGAAAATAATTGGAACCGTTTTTGAGAAAATCTTGTTTTGGTAATTTTTTAAAATTGCACATATTGCACGCAATATTGCACGAAAACTACCAAAATTGTGAAAAACATTTACATGACCTTTATTAAAGAACTCAATATGCAGAACAAATTTTATTTGAAGAAAAAATCTCTATCTTCAATTTTGTAGTTGGAGAAAGACGCCGAAAAAAATTCAAACTTTCACAATTTTCGAAAATTCAGAGCTGTACGTGAAAATCGGACCTATGCCATGTTAAAAAGTGTATTTTCCTCTATTCATACAAGAAATTTAAAGAAAAAATTTGGAGCCGTTTTTGAGAAAATGTTGAAAATCCCCGGGGGGCTTCATATAAAGTACCCCCAAATTTTAAAGAATCTTTTTCAAAATCATAAAGCTTCGACTGAAATCAAATCGACTGGGGAATATCAATTTTGAAGAAAATCGACCGAACGGTTTAGGCGCTAGCGTTGACCACAGACGGACCGACGGACGGAATGCCGTCAATCGATTTTTAAGTATAAAGAAGCAACAAATCATGGATTTTGACCACACCACGAGATAGAGGAATTTTTTTTCTTAATTTAGCAACTTGTTTTATCCACTTATTCGTTTTCACGGCCCGGCAATTAATTTTTTTCCGCCGAAAACTGGCCATTTTTTCGCGCAGCATTACATAACTTTCCCTATACTACGTATATCACTCCGTGTATACGTACGTATACGGGAAAGTAAAAATGAACTAATTGCGTAAATATCACCCATATTCCATCTCCTCACATCGTATTTTAGATATATTTTACTTCTAAGATCTTCCATTACCATTTCACTACCGGAAAGAACAAGCAGAGATAACGCAAGAGCTCTTTTATCCTACGATTCGATTTATCATTTCAAAACGGCGTTTGTCACCTTGATAGAATTCACCTGGTTAATTCCCTCTTCCAAGAAAAACAGCTGAATCGAATTTTTAAAATGTTTTTATACTTGCGGACATATTTGAAAAAGTGGTAAAATAGCGCGCTGGTGAGATGCACCCTGAATCTAACGCCATATCATACACTGAAATCGGATAAATAGACTTCTCTAGTCATGTAAAAAAATGATCTTCAGTAACGTCAAAATTCTGTTTCGCGGTACTGCTTGACGATCTCATGGCTAAAGTCCGGATCTAATGTGATTACATATGTTTTGTCTACTGTTCTCATTTTGTAATCTTGGCGAACTGTTGCAATCCTAACAAAATATTTAAATTTTTCGTTGCAAATTTTTACTGTATTACGTATTTTACATATTTTGCTGATCATTTAATATCTGTTTAACAGTATATTTATTAATTATTAAGATATTTTCACAAATCTACCAAATTTTCTTGAAATTACTTCCGAAAATATATTTAATTAATTTGAAAAATAGTTTTTATTTAAATGTGTGTTTATATTTTAGCAATGAGCGTATTTTGTCTAATACTAATTCAGAATTGCTGACATTCCTATGTGCTGCACATAAAGATTTCGAACAGAGTGCTTCAAAGATTTTCTGTTCGTCTCTGAGTTTTCTACGTGCATCTCTTTGTTTTCATTGCTGATAGAGAGAAATAAAAAAAACAGTAGGCAGAAAAAGTAGTTACTTTTAAATTCGATATAATTAATATTTTATTAATGGAATTTCAAATTGTGAACATTTATTTTCCTTTATCTCTCTTCTCAATCTTCATACGAAGAGAAAGTTATATCGTGCGCAGGAAAACTCTCAAAGCCGAGTCCTGGTAATGAAAATGTGGATAAATCCTGTTGTTGTATAGCAAATTACTTCCTGTAACTCGTGGTGTAGCCAGAATCCATGTTTTGTGGGTCCTTAATACCGAAAAATTGATTGACGGAAAAACGTCCGTCAGTCTCTCTGGTGTATGTGAACAACATTAGCGTTTACACTGCGTACAAATTTTTCCAAACTGAAAAAAAAAAAACTGCTGTCGATCTACTGTCAGTCGAAGCTCTGCAATTTTCAAAAACGTGCATTACTTTTTGGAGATACATTACACGAATCCCCCCGGATATTTTAAGTAATTGCTCAAATATGGCTCCAAATTTTTTCTTTATATTTCTTGTAAAAATGGAATAAAATACACATGGCTTAGGTCCGATTTCACTGATAACTGAATTTTCGAAAATAGCAAAAGATTGAATTTTTTCGGCGTTTCCTACAATTACAATATTGACGATAGAGACTTTTCCTTTCTAAGAAATTTGTTGTACATAATTAGTTCTTTCATTAAGGTCATGAATTTTTTTAAAACAATTTTTGTAGTTTTGGCGCAATCTTGTGTGCAATATATGCAACTTTAAACGATAACAAAGCAAGTTTTTTTCTAAATCGGCTCCATTTTTTTCCTTTAAACTATTGGTAGGGATATTGCGAAATGTACTTTAAGAGATGACATAAACACTATTTTGCTCTATTCTTTTGTTTTTGCGAAAATAACACAAATGAAACTTTTTGAATAGCCTGTCACGTCGTTTATATTCACATTATCGGCGATTTGTTCACATTATTAGATTTATGAGCACACGTGCTTTAAATTATATCATTTAAAGTTTTTCGAAAACTAAAATTTTTTTTTGAAATGAACTCGAAATTTAGCATTTTCAGAAACGCTCAAACGGCAATTTTTTCTGAAAAAGGTTCCAAATTTTTCGTTCAAAGTTTTTGTACTTATAGTGCGAAATGCACTGTCTAAGGCAGAAACTGCACTGTCTAAGGAAACAAAAAAGGTTTTGTTGTATTATTTTGTTGTTGTTTTTCTTCAAAATTTACACAAATGTATTTTTTAAATATTTCGCTTGCCTTGTATGCACATTTGCAGCGATTCATAAACATTATTGCATTTGTGAATGGAAGAACTTAAAATATCTTAAAATAAATTTAAAAAAAAAAACTCAAAGATTCCTGTGAAAAAGGGCTTCATATTTCGCATTGACACAGATGCTTAAACACCCTTTTCTTAAAAACGGTTTTCAAGTTTATGAATGAAAATTGTTGTAAAGGACAAGATTTTAGTCTTCTTTAATATTCTAAAAGCAATATTTTGAATCTACCATTAGGAAACCGAAAAATTGAAAAAACTATGTAATGCTGCGGAAAATGTATTTCGAGATTATAACGGAAGTACTCGTTTTGGGGTCCCCTGATACCGAAAGGGTGTATGTGTGTTTTGACTTTTTAACGTCCGTTCGTCCGTCCATCTGTCTGTGTCTGCCTGTCTGGGCGTATGTGAACACCACTAGCGCCTAAACTATGTGTAGAATTTTTGCTCAACTGAATCTGGTCTGAGTCGAAGTTCTGCGATTTTTAAAAACATTCATTAATTTTTGGAGATACTTTATATTAAGCCCCAGGGACATTTTCAACATTTTCTCAAGAATGTCAACCAGGATAGGTGGCTCAGTGCATCAACTGATGTCACTGCAATGCCTCTGACCGAGAGGTGCTAGGATCAAGTCCCGATTGTGGCAGAATTTTCAACACTAGCTTGTCAGTTAGATGTAGAATTCAACCGATGTCTGGAGGAAAATTCTAGTGACCGGCTGCTCTGATTGGAAGTTTTCCGTGGTTTCTCCGATCAACATCAAACGAATGCCGGAGCAATACCCTAACAAACGTACCGCGCGCGATATTTCCTTCCTCTTCCTTGTCCTATCTTCATTCACACACACACACACACACACACACACACACTAACTTGCACAACACTACCATATATGTTGGGAGACCAATGGGAGGATTGGAATTTGTCCCGGCTGTGGGCCGTGCACTGCTGGTGGGAGATACCTTGTTAAGAAAGAACCCGGCAAGCCGACAGGTAAATCGGTCGGTGATTTAGAGCTTGTCCCGGCTGGGGTGGTGCCCCGCTGGTGGCAGATACCTGGTTGGGAAGCCGTGCTAGTGGACGGAAGGTCGCCGCCGGATCTCGCCATCGGTAACATCTCTTCCACCTCACGATGAAATAAACATGCATTGCACTTACGGGACTAATGACCACAGTAGTTGACGCGCCCGAAATCACTAACAATAAAAAATTACTCCAAATGCTTTCGTTAAATTAATTGTAAGAATAAAGTAAATACACTAAAGGTGGCATTGCTCTTATTTTCATTGCTGACTGATTTTGGGAAAATTGCAAAAGTTCGAATTTTTTTTCGGCGTCTTCCTACAACTACAAAATTGAAGATAGAGATTTTCTCTTAAAATTATATTTGTTCTCCATACTTAGTTCTTTCAATAAGGTCATGCACATTTTTTTTAAATTTTTAGTAGTTTTCGCGCAATATTGAGTGCAATTTGTGCAATTTTTAAAAATTACAAGAACAAGATTTTCTCAAAATCGACTTCAACTTTTTTCCTGAAACTTTTGGAAAGGATAGTACCTGATGTACTCTGAGATGACATAAACGCCATATTGCTCTATTCCTTTGTTTTTTTTCAAAAATTACAAAAATGTAATTCTTTGACTAGCCTTTCATTTCGTAAATATTTTCATTAACGGCAATTTGTTCATATTAGGGAGCTTTTGCCACCTCGAACGTTAAGTACTATCGATCTTTTGCGCATGCGCAGATGCACCAAAGTGATGCGAAACTTGCACTGCGAATGAGCAGAAGATCGATAGTACGTAACGTTCGAGGGTGCAAAAACTCCCTACTATTACATTTACGAGTACATGTGCTTTACATTATGTCTTAAAAGTTCCTCGACAACTCAGATGTTTTCTGTGAAAATGAACTGAAACTTCCGAATTTGCACAAATGCTCAAACGCCATTTTCTCAAATTGCTTCTTCAAACTTTTCGTACGAGTGCTACTTGCATTCTTTGAGTTGACATAAAATGAATTTGGCTGTATTTTTTTGATTTTTCAAAAAATAAATAAATGTATTTTTTAAGTGTCTCTCACGCCATTAATATTCACATTTCCAGAAATTTTATACATTATTACATTTGTGAGTAGAAGTGCTTTAAATGTCACCAAATGAAGTTGTTCGAAAACTCGAAAGATTCTTGTGAAAATTCCGATGCTTCCATTTTCGCATTTACGCTTAAACGCCATTTTCTTAAGAGCGGTTCCAAATTTATCAATGAAAATTCCTATATAGGACGAAGTTTTACTCTTCTTTAATATCCTAAAAGTAATATTTCGTATCTACCATTAAGAAGCTGAAAAATGAGAAAAGTTCAAAAAATGTATTTTGGGCGGCGATAGATGTCAGAAGATGGGGAAAGATGGTAAAACTGACCCAGACCAAAGAAATTAGAATACTTTACTATGAGAAAGTATGTGCAATTTGTCCTAAAGTACGAAAACGTTTTAAAAATTCGATTCGGCTGTTTTACTTGGAAAAAGGATTAACCAGGTGAATTCTATCAAGGTGACAAACGCCGTTTTGAAATGATAAATAGATTCGTAGGATAAAAGAGCTCTTGCGTTATCTCTGCTTGTTCTTTCCGGTAGTGAAATGGTAATGGAAGATCTTAGAAGTAAAATATATCTAAAATACGATGTGAGGAGATGGAATATGGGTGATATTTACGCAATTAGTTCATTTTTTTTAATCAGCACCAAAGCGGGATCGGTGTTTTGAGTGATACCTCAGACATTCTTATGATGGTATTCGAAGGAAGATGGAATATGTGAATAAGATGATAGTTTTATACTACTATTAAAGATGATACGAGACTGTTTGCCCCTATTACAGCATCACTAGTTTCATATTTGGGTTAAAAATATCTTGGGATGCGAAGTGACGGAAGCATCAACGAAGTGACAGGGTGTCTGGCTTGCTGCGCCCGAAAGTTCAGCCAAGAACCCGTCGCCGCGCCGGCTCGCCCGTGCCGGCTTCGCCGCGCCGCCCGGCCCACGAGGGGCGGATGTCCCGGTGGCGTGGAAGGGGAAAGGGAAGGGGGAGTGGGGTGAGGTGTTTTTCGAAATTTCACTTACCGTCGCTCCTATTTATCCGATTTGCATGTTTGACACGACGTTGGATTCTGGAAGCGTGTCGCCATCGCGCTATAAGCCCACATTTTTTAAATTGTTCCCGGAAGTACGAGAAAAATTTTAAAAATCGAGTTTCTGCTAGTTTTTTTTGAAAACGGGCTTCGTAGCGTAAATTCTATTATAAACAGGAGTCAAATGCCGTTTACAGATCGAAAATCGGACCATTTGTTCAGACGTAATCGGTAAAGTAAAATTCACTAAACTTGATGCTGCCACGTGGTGGCGACAAATTGAACTAGTGTCGGTACATTTAGCCTTAAAAAGACGTTTTAGATTAGCGAAACAAACAGAAAGAAATGAAATCACTTCACTTCACTGCACCGCATATCGTTTTACCTACATATTAACTGCTCAATACTTTTAACAGTAAACTACCCACAATCGTACCTTTCACTTTACTTTCACCACAGGTTTTCACTCTAATGACTAATTTCCTGTATTTGTTTTCTAAAACCTCGCGCTGAGCAAGGAAAGGGCTCAAAAACTGCCATAGGCAATGTTGGATATAGCGAAGTTACTCCTCTGCCCCTTCAACCTCCTTGGCCCGTGCCGAGTGTCATATCTTCCACCGGACGGGCGTTGAGCCGCTACTTCCGCCAGCCGGAAGCAACAGTCAGTCTCGTGCAGTCGTGGCAAGCTGAGACATGTGCCGTGTGAAAGATGGCGACGTGGCGAGTTGGTCAATGTGCTCCCTCGTATCCCAAGCCATCTGGGGATCTCCCTCGTATCTCAAGCCATCTGTGAGACGCTAACCATATGTTTATTGATGTGTCGCAAACCTTTAAGTGCGGAGACAGTGTTTGGTTTTGCTCCTCCCTTTGAAAACGTTAAAAACGTGTAAAGTGGTTTAGCACGTGTGCGCCACATGGCAAGACGGCATCTCTCCTCTTGCCGCTTACAATTAACTCTCTCTCGAGACTCACATTTGTGCGGATTTGTAATTTGATGTTTCCGCCCTGTGTGGCATTTTCTGGTCCAGGATCGGGATGGCGTAACTATAGAAGACGACTGCGAGATTTACAACCTGCGTATATACAACTGGCAACCTCCAGGAGTTACACAGCTTGCACAAAGTTGTAATCTTTAACCTAATTATTGTATATGTTTTCTGTGTATTTGCATTATAAGTTTAACACCTCACTTGATAAGAATGCTGATCATACAGCAGATTGTCTGTATAATCTGACCACTTTGGTACAATTAAACTAGAAAGATGAAAGGTTCCAGATTATTTATTTACATTCTGAGCTATTGAGGAATGTGAGATTAGCTGCCCCCAAAACCCAACATTTTCCTACAGTCCACTGCTGGAGCAGCAACATTCTCACAGGCAAATCGTTACAGTCTACTATTGTTCTGTATGCAACGGAGAATTTGCCTACGTCCGTTCTATGTTTACTTGTTCTAATTTTATATTTGTGACGAAACCTTGTATATGAATCTTGTATATCAAATCTTGAAAATATGACTATTTGTTTAGTAATTTCGCGACAAAATTGTCGACCATTTCCAATTTACTGCGTTTCCTGAACGTGAAATGAACAGAGCTGCTAGGCAGTCATGCATCGTAAGTGCGACTTTCTATATTATTTCATATTTCTTTGTTCGTTTCTTCTTCGAGTTTTTGTTATAAGTTTTAAAATTAATCTTTTAGAAATTATTTCAAACCTATTTTAAATTTTTTAATTGAGTTATATGTGAAAAGGAGATTCAAGACTATACCGAGCATCAAAAGGAAAGTAGCATTAATTTTAACAATGATAGTTTATGTAATTATTTACCATTTGGACAGTATAATTCTAAAGAACCTGTAAATAGTATTGTACCGCTGCTTCTGGGTCGAAATAATTTTAACAGTGTTTCTAATAAAATATTCCCAAAAATAATCACAAGTGAAATATGCTTTTGTGATAAGTACAGCAATAAATAATTATTTGTTGGTATACAATATCAATTTCATTTTAATTCATCTTTACAATTCATGTATAATTCAGAATTAACTAATTTATTATGAATTGTGATGCTGTGTTTTGTTCCGAGTATTTCTTGTCTGAAAGTTTTGCTTCATCGAAAGAAAAAAAACTTCCACCTTTTCTCTCCTTCACAACAGCAGAATGCCGTGATAAATTGAACTCCCTTTTTCCCAGCTGCGTTTGGAGGCTTTGGATAATTTTGTTCGTGGATTTTTGCTCCCTAACCAGATGCGCCTGCCACTGGTGACAGCTCACATTTTCCGACCTCCACATTCCTTCTTAGGAACCTGTCAACGTAATGGAAACGAATGTGTAGAAATAAAAAGAAAAGCAAATCGTATGAATTGAGCTATGCTCATAGATTGAAAACGCAAAAAACGCATATGGATGTGTTCATCAGTGAGAGATGTACAAATCAAAGTATCACATTATTTTTCATGCGTATTGTATTGAAGCGTTTTCTGTTTGCCAGATTTTAAAATGAAATAATCATTTTTAATTTCTCACTACCGCTTACGCAGTAGAGAGAAAGTTATGTAAAGCTGCGCGAAAAAACGGCGAATTTCCGGCAGAAATCTCTTATTACGGGGAAAATATTAACCCCTTCAAACCCATAGAAAAATGGGCCAAGGGGAAAAAAATAAGTCTAAATTCTCATTTTTTACTTTCCTCGCTGTATTTTACAAAGTTTTGATTTTCAAAATTTCATAGTTTCACGTGGGAAAATGTTGTTCAGGAACAATATTTACGCGGAGGAACTTTGGATTGAAAATTATCTTCCAATTTCAACCATTCCTCTTGTGATGTGGTGCAATTTCTGATTGTCTTGAGTAGACTGGGACCAATTGACAAAATTAAATCAGATAATTCCTTTTTGTCATTTCTCTTTCAAGTCTCAATTGCCGTGACTTTTTCCGTACCTTAATGTTTCTTCATATCGCCGCTGACATAGCCCCATGCGTTATTTTTGCTTTCTCGTATACTATACGTATAGTATAGCGAATGTTATGTAATGTTGTTGTTTTTTTTTTTTTTTTACATTTGTTGCGTACACAATTTGACGCAACGCGTCTCTAAACCCCTTTCGGGGCGTTGAGCGCTCTGCGCTTTGGAGTAATTCTCCATTAACCCACTGCGCTTTTCAGGAGTAATCCTCCATTACTGAATGTCACGTCACGTTGTAGTCTTCAAGAGGACCGCCAGGTAGCATCTCCGCGCACGCGCCTCTCTCTTGCGCGCCCCTGCGTCACTACCCGGCGGCCAGAATTGGGAAGGAATTAGGATAGAGGTAGGTTTTAGGGCACTTCACAGGGGTTGGACTAGCCCTTGTGAAGCAGTCAAACTGGTTTTGTTGGAACAAATTTCACATGAGATCGACGGGAATCGAACCCGGACCTCCTTGGTGAAAGGCGAGCGACTTCGCTCTGAGCCACCAGATGACCATGTTGCGCGAACACGGAGGATTTTCGGCAGAAAAACTCTTATTACAGGGCCCTGGTAACGAAAAAGTGGATAAATACAGTTGCTAAATTAAGAAAAAAACCTTACACGTGGTGCAGCCAGAATCCCTATTTTGTGGGTCCTTAATACCGAAAAGCCAATTGAAGCAAAACGTCCGTCCGTCAGTGAACAACGCTAGCGACTAAACTGTTCAGCCGATTTTCTCCAAAATTGATACTCTCTTGAGTACAATTCATTTTGATCTAAATAATCTCACGGCCCCGTGAATTTGAAACCGATATTTTAATTTTGGAGGGTACTTTAAATGAAACCCCTGGGACATTTTCAAAATTTTAAAAAAATGGAGCAAACAATTGTGGCTAAATTTTGTTGTTAGATAGTCTGAAGGTCATTTAAGAGAATGGCGTAGGTCTCAGGGCGGTTGAAAACTCTAAATTTTTAAAAATTGCAAAAGTTTGAAGTTTTGACGGCGTCTTCCTCCAACTATAAAATTGTAGATAGAGATTTTTCCTCCAAATAAAACTTTTTTTCCGAAGTGAGTTCTTTCATTAAGGTCATGCACATTTTTTTTGAAAATTTTAGTAGTTTTTGCAGAATGTTGTCTGCAATATTTGCAATTTTAAAAAATTACAAAAACAAGATTTTCTCAAAACAGCTCAAACTTTTCTCGGTAAACGTTTGGTAGGGATAGTACTAAATGTAATTTGAGATGACATCAACGGCATATTGCTTATTCTTTTGTTTTTTCAAAAAAATTACATTTATTAAATGAGACCGTTATCCCAAATTTTGTCAAATGCCTTTTCAATATCTAAGAGAATTGCAATAGTATGTTGTTTTACATGGAAAGAATGTTCAGTTTTTTCTGTTATATATATTCTATCGTATATAAAATGAATTGTACTCAATGCCCCAAAGCGTCTATTGGTCAGGTTCTACGAAAACTAAAACAAAGAATATATGAAAATCAAAGGAACAAAAAAAACCTTTCAAAAACTAAATTCAGTGTCGAGACACCAAATTGAGACAGGGAATATGGAATATGGATTTTGAAAATATTAAAATGTTGGACCAGGAACCACGAATAAACGCGAAAATTATATCGTAAACTTTGCACATTAACCTCAATAAAACAATAAACACTATGATAGAATCCAATACTTTCACTGGAATATATGACAACTTGCTTTTTCAATTTAATAATCAGAAACAAAATTAATTCTCGTTCTTCTTTATTGTTTCCCCCCCTTTCTTTGATGGTTACATAGTTATCTCGTAACCGTTCATTGTTCAGAAAGACTGTGAACTATGAACAGCACACTAACGCTCGTTCTTGTAAATATTGTAAATAAAGTGTATATATTTAGGACCTAACCTAACCTAAATTTTAGGTAATTTTAGTTCTAGTTTTTATTTGAAAGGTAAGCTTCTGTCAACTTATATAAGTACTAGTTGAAACAACAAGATATTATGGATGTAGCTAATAATCTTACATTCATAACATTTGTCAACTCTCTTAAAATATTAAAAATTTTCATGTCTAAACCAGATGTTTGAGGATCGCTACTGAGCTACAGCCGAAACGTCACGTCGTCGCATACAATTAGTTGCCATTAATAAATAAAAATTGAATGTCTAAAATTCAAAGTAACAGTTAGTTTGTTTTACTAAATCAAATAGATTCCAAATTTGCTTGTATGTTAAATTTGTCAATGTTCTAGAATATTCTTATTAAAGAAAATAAAATTGCATATGTAAACTTTGATTGGAATACTTTCCATAAAATGAGTTACCTGACATCTGACAACAGTCAACATGTTTGTGTTATATTTTTTTGTATATGTAACCTAGTGCATTATCAGATCCAGGAAATTGTTGAAAATATTCATATATTTTCAAAGATTTTACAAGAAATGAAACACTGTGCAACTTCTGAAAGAAGGGAAATCTAAGATCATGAAATATAACAAATATCAATTAAATTACTAAGTCCAATTAGGTCACTAAACCCTAAATTTTTATAATTCACTGAAATCTTGCAAGAACAGGTTATGTTGTTGATCTAAATATTATATATTCATTTCTAGTGTTTGCTTACATGGTATATTCCATATCACTTCATTGCTATAAATAAATTAGATATTTTGGTCTCATTTTGAACTTTTGAATATATTAAAGTTGAAATTGTTCATGTAGATGTTTTAACACTTATTTATAACATTGGAAATGATTTGTTGACAATTTAAAAAATGTTCATGAATGATAAAAATGATAAAAAATGATAAAAATGAAAATGATAAAAATGAAAAATGATATTGCTTTGCATCTACAGGCCTCCAACAAAGAGAGCTGCAGATTACATTTTGTTCTTAGAAAAACTAGAGATAACACTTATCAAAGTCATCAATCGCTCTTTTGAATCCATTGTTGTATGTGGAGATTTTAACATTGATTTTCTGGTCGAATCTTGCGAGAAAGAGCAGTTTCTTAACTTAATTAATTCCTTCAATTTAGATATTACAATAAAAGTACCTACACGGATCACAGTAAATTCAAAGAAGGCAATCGATCAAATTATAATTAACAAAACCACTACTCGACATGAAATTGAAACAAAAGATTTAGGATACAGTGACCACGATGCACAAATTCTTACCATTATACGAAATGCGAACAATGACACAATAAATAATACAAGTATGAGTAGAGTGTTTTCTAAAAGTAAAATAAAATTATTCATTGATTACTTGCTGCAGGAGTCATGGGACACAGTTTATAATACTATTGATACAAACGATAAATATTATTCTTTTTTTTCAACGCTTTCATTTCATTTTAACACTTGCTTTCCTCTTCAGAAAAGAAAATTAAATATTTCACGCAAAAACAATTCTTGGATAACACAAGGGATTAGAACATCATGTAAAAACAAACGAGTTCTTTCTTTCATTTCTAAGCATCATAACGTATCTCAAGATTTCCTCCTGTACTTTAAAAAATACAAATCATTGTTAAGAAAAGTCATAAGACAGGCTAAAATCATGAAACACGATCAGGATATTTTGAACTCAAATAACAAAACAAAATCAATGTGGGATATAGTAAAAAATGCGACCAAACCAACTAGAAACCTTATAGAGAATGTTGTTTTAAAAGATAACGATAGAGATGTGAACGATCCGGCAACAGTGGCTAGTCTCTTTAACCAATACTTTTCGAGAATTGCTGTCGATCTCACTAAGGGTTTTCAGCCACAAAATTCAACATCTGACGTTTCCCTAAAAGTCTTAGACACTATGTTCGTTTCCGAAACCTCTTCCTATGAAATTCTCAAAATAATCGGTAAATTAAAAAATAAATATTCGGCCGGTTTAGATGAATTTCCGGATTGTTTGTTAAAGACGTGCGCGCCAGCCATTATACACCCGTTAACTCACATATTTAATGCATCCTTATGCACCGGAATTTTTCCAGATATTTTTAAAACAGCTAAGATTAAGCCGCTCTTCAAAAAAGGCAACAAAAATGAAGTTCAAAATTATCGGCCAATTTCTCTTTTGTCAGTTTTTTCAAAAATATTAGAGAGACTTTTTTATGTGCGAATGGAAACCTTTCTGAATAAATACGACGCGTTTTCAAATTGCCAACATGGATTCCGGAAATCAAAATCTACGGAAACAGCCATTTTTTCTTTTCTTAAGGATGTTGCCTCATCATTGGATCAAAACGAAGCAACTATTGGAATATTTTTAGATCTTTCAAAAGCTTTTGACGTCATTGATCATAACATTTTACTTTCAAAATTACCTTCGTATGGAATCCGTGGTATTGCTCTAGATTGGCTATGTTCGTACCTTAAACAACGATCTCAGAGAGTAGAAATACCTTACTGGAATGATGGAACTTTATGTACACACCTTTCCGGTTCTTTGCCAATTGTACGTGGAGTCCCGCAAGGATCGATTTTAGGCCCTATTCTCTTCCTATTATACGTAAATGACATGCCCTTAGCGATTCGAAACGGAAAGAACAGTTCTCTTTGCGGATGATACAAATATTCTTTGCAACAAAGAAACCGTAAATAGTACAATATCAGACGTTTCAAATTGGTTCCGTAATAACAAATTAAAAGTAAATGAAAATAAAACAGTTTCAATGCAGTTTTCCATATCAAATAAAAAATTCTGTACTCCATTGAAAATGAACGGTGTGCCATTGACTGATGTTAATGTAACAAAATTTTTAGGTCTATCAATTCAGTCAAACCTCAAATGGAATGCCCACTTAAATGAATTGAACACAAAATTAAGCTCATTATGCTACGCGTTCAGAATTCTTTCAAATTCCGTCAGCCTTCATACAGCTCGTTGTGTATATTTTGCCAATGTTCACTCCCGCCTGAGATATGGCATAATATTTTGGGGAAACACATCTTATAGTTCACAGACTTTCAGATTACAAAAAAGAATTGTACGAATAATAAGCAAATCCAACCCACGTGATTCTTGTAAGTCACTCTTTATTAATCTAGGAATTTTACCATTACCTTGTCTCCTGATTTACGAATCAGTAGTTTTTGTCAAAAATGACTTACTTAAGGACGGGAATATATTTTCAGCAAACGCCGATGTCTATAAGTATAACACACGACGTAGTAATCATATTCACCAGGTGGCAGTATCAACAGCTCACTACAAAAAATTCACATACAATTCATGTACATTACTCTACAACACTTTGCCAGAAGACATTAAACGATTAAATTCAATAGAAAAGTTTAAGTCCCAAGTAAAATCTTTTCTGCTGCATAACTGTTTCTATACAATTCGAGACTATACCGAGCATCAAAAAGGAAAGTAGAATTAATTTTAACAATGATAGTTAATGTAATTATTTATCATTTGGACTGTATAATTCTAAAGAACCTGTAACAAGTATTGTACCACAGTTTCTGGGTTGATGGCCCCCATCTCGATCAGGTTTTTCGTCCAGTTTCCCTGATCCTTGAGCAAATGCTGAGATGGTCCCTTGTTTGCTTCTGGACATAAATGTAACTTCATTATTTGTGCACGTCTTCTGAATTTCAGTGGGAAATATAGTTATTCAAATTATCGTTTTTCATATTATCGCGGCAAAAAGTATTATTCTTTCATGAAGAACATGAGGGTTCAGGGCAGAAATTTATAGCTAATTTACCTTTGAAAATATATTTTATTATATAGGAGCGAATATTTTTGTCAACAAAACTCGAAAAAAACTCTCTCTTCTGTATTCAAAATTCGACTAGAATATGGTTTAGGATAGAGACCACAGAATTATGAAAACGTGCACAAAATTCACTTCTCCCCATAGCTCGTCATACGCAGTTTTTAACTGTTTTTGACGTAAATAAATAAATAAATAAAATAAATAAATAAATAAATGCATATTTGGATAGCAATTAGGAAGAAAATAAATAAATTTGTTGCAAATAAAGTATACCCTCCAGAATATGAATTCCAAAGGAATGAAATAATCGGAATTTTTATTATAAAAATTTGTGTTATCAAATTAATTATACATATGCGGATTACCGCAATTCCTTGTTGGTAAAGACATTTTGTTCACAAAATTTGTGTTAAGTGAGTACGTACTAACTAGTGTTTACTGTAATCTTGAAATTAATTTGTTGTTATTTACTTTAGTAAACACGCACTTAGCTCCTTAGCAACCAACCATCTAAACAACGCTTTAAGAACGCGTCCATTAAAATGCTCGGATTCTATTAAAAATATTTTAGCAGACTTTTGTATTTAGATTTTATCAGAGCTCGTAAATCTTGGGATAAATATGACTTTGACACAAAATATATTTTTTGGGAATAAATGTAAACAATTGTCAGAGGAAAAAGTACCCCTTTCTTTCGTATATTGTTAACGGTCAAGTCTGCAAGTTATCCCCGGCCAGCACCAAATACTCCAAAAACAAGAATGACCTTCAAAAGCAGGTATATGTGATCGTCAGCTTCTTGTAAGAACTTAGTTACTTGCTATTCTGATTTTTTAGGCTTGTAATTAGCTAAGATTTTTTATTCAAATATTCAATAACTTTATATTAGTATATTCAAAAAATTTTTAAATAATTAGCCTCCAGTATTTACTATTATTTCAAATTATAGGAAATGAATAACTTACGTGGATACTCAGTCTCCTCATGTATTTTTATACATTTTTTCAGCATACTAAAGTATAACTAGAGAGTAGTTGATTTGAATGTTTTTGATCGTTCGTTCAAAATTGCTAGCATAAACTTGGTTAATGCCTCGAACATTCCTTTTCGTTCGTCAATCAGGAAATAAAATACACGCTTTTTCATAAGTGGTTACAGATTTAGAAGGCATCAAACTATATCTTTTATCGTCTGCTTCTTCCAGAATACCATTGGCACGAAAATTTTTGCTGATACTTCGAAATTCCAGGACATTTTTCTCAATCAGCTTACTTTAGCAGAAAAAAACTTTCAGCTGTTTAATCACAAACAAAGTATCCAATAGAACCAACACGTGCTACAGAAAACCGAGAGTAATGACAATTTTTTCTTAACTCACGAAAGTGATAAAAATTTATTTTGAATAAGCGATAAACTAGAAATAACAAAAAACATTGTACGTGACTCGTCCTCTACTAGTCTTTAAGGACTCAGCCGGAAGATTAACTACTCGGCTTCGCTATCGCTCCGCCTCGCAGTTAACCTTCCGGCTTCGTCCTTAAAGGCCCATTTAGAGGGTTCGTGACATAAATAACTATTTTCGACACTTGGTAAACTCATGGTAGAAAAAATGTAAATCTTCCACATAATGTATAAAACAAATTGTCAAAATATAATTACACAACCATACACGATGTTCGGGGCTACTATACGCATAATGTTCATGAGTGGACTGTATGAATGGACTGTAGTGATGAGATACAGTAGTCCCGACACCCTTTGACAGCTCTTGGGATTGGCGCAGGAGTTGCAGGATGCATACACAAGTAACGTTCGAGCACAAACAAGATTTGATAAGTAAATTAATGAATGTCACTTACAAGAATTAATCAATGTCACAATTAATCAAATCACATTAATTAATGTCACTTGTCCAAGTATAGTTATTGCAGTGACTTTATACACCGCTGTAGTTACCTTGTGCCGATCAGAAGCAGCCGCGAGTTACAAAGTTCAATTGATAATTACGGGCGTAAACTTACGCAAGAGCGACTGACACAATTAAAGTGTTTACTGCCACGATTGAATAATTAATGTGCGAGCCGTATGCAGCTCAATTTGCACAATTATACATTTTTTTACACGCTACTGCGCGGAGCCCTGAACACACGCGACTATCTTTCACGGTGCCTTTCTGAGGACTGCCGAATTCGGTTGAGCCGAATTCGGTTGGGGCGAAGACGTTAGGAACGCGTGGCAGAGGTGGGGATGGCGATGGCCAATTATCATTTGCCATTTGATTCGGATTTGGAATGATCTGGGCGGTTTTGTCCGTTGCTCCTGCAACGGACCGAGCGGGGGGGGGGGGGCGAGATAGCCAGGCGCACACGTGCGAGCTGCCTCCGCCCGTTGGAGAATTCGCGGAAGAGCGGATGTGAAGGCGATGGCGTGATTTGGCAGGCTCAACGGCCGCGCTCTTGCCGATTACGCAATTTAACTGTCTTGCCTTGCATTGTGAAAAGTAACGTATTTATTTCTGCTTTGCTGTGGGCCCGAACACATGATATGTGGAGAGATCATTTTCTACAAACAAAATTATAGTTTCTGCTAGGACACACTCCGATACAACAGATAACCACAGCAAACTTTTTGTGAGTGTTCTTAATTCAAATTAAAATGTACAGAAAATACACTAATTTCTTTGTGTTTAATCCGTTTCTGTAATGCTAAAAACACAATGTAATCCGAAAATACATTTTTCAAACAACACAATGCATTTCTTAAGAATAACAGTAAATATTTCAACACTTTTGTTATATATTGGTATGCATTGCACAGTTAAACTCTTGCATTAACTTCATAGCTCTATTTGGAATAAGGCATACTATTAATTTATTATGTGTTTTAACACGTGTTCTTCCTCTGATTCTGACGAATCATTTTCCGTTTCATTTACACTTTTATTTTGCATTGAACTTAACACTTTTTGAGAGTGTTTTAACACATAAATTTTCTTTGTATTGATTGATGTGAACTTCTTCAAATTATAATAATTTTCATTATGGTAACAATTACATTATATTGCATAAGTAATTCCAATAATGCTAAAAAGTATTTGCTGTTGTACACGCTCTGGTAATTTATAGCTAAATATTCCCAAAACTGGATTAATTCATTACTAGCTTTCAAGAATTATGTATTTATAAGGCGTTGAATGAGATACTGCGAACTATAATCGTACGTACGCCTTTAAATACTTACCGTTTTCTGACATGTATCAATGCACTGTGAAAAGCAAAGTTAATAAATAAAGGGCAAATTAACAGTAATAAAAACTAATTTCCAATTTTAATTATTTTTTATTTATAACAAATTTAATTTTAGTTACAAACATACTTAATAATGAAGATATTTTTAAAACCACTTCCATTTCCTCTTCTCTTTCTTCCTCCAATCCCTACTCCATTTCCCCCTCTTCCTCTTCCAAATTCTCTCAAGTATCCTATCCCAAACCCTTTCTATGGAGGAATATAGAACAGGAGTGGAAACTCGTGTGGCACCATCTACAATAAGGTACAGGAGTTAAATCGACAACACTGCATTCTGTGGCCAGAATGGATACTTCTTGATCGCTGAACCAGCTGGCTCAGGTGCACGGTACTCGATCTACTTTTTGGACATACAATGTAAATAATTACCTTCATTACATCACGTACTCCCATATTTGCGCGCTGTATAAAAAATACAAAATAATTTGAGCAAGGGAAGAATAAATTAGCAACTAATAAAAACAAACTTTTTTCTGCATAGTATTCATAAAATTTATTCTGAAAACAATTTAACATCATCACAGATGTACAATACAGATACAGAAGAAGAAGAAGAATCTGGTATTGTAGACACCATCAAATTACTATTTAAATAGATTTTGTCATACAAATCTAGTATCTGTGTTAATAAAATTATAATTGTATCTCCACCATCTTTTCATATTATAACACAAAACAAATCAATTTTATTTATTTTTTTTTAAATTTATTTCTACCTGTTCGACATATTTGTCTTTCAGGGGTTTGGCCATTACAAACAAATAACTGGCGATTTGATACTCACTGGAACCTGTAGTAGGAATTATTAACAAAAAGTTTTGAAAAGGTTATGCTATGAAAAAAAAAGAAGTTTGTAAAAAGGATTTTGAATAGAAGGATAATATGTTGTAAATGTAGTAATTATGGTGGATGAAATATATCTTTAGGAAATTTTGATAGTATACGTCGAGGAAAATGATATGTTTAAGGCTAAATGTACCGAAAAAAACTTGTAGGAAAATTCAATAGATCGCAGCACCATCAGCAGGAATTTACTTTACCGATAACGTCTGAACAAATAGTCCGATTTTCGATCTGTAAACGGCATTTGACTCCTGTTTATAATAGAATTTACGCTACGAAGCCCGTTTTCAAAAAAAACTAGCAGAAACTCGATTTTTAAAATTTTTCTCGTACTTCCGGGAACAATTTCAAAAATGTGGGCTTATAGCGCGATGGCGACACGCTTCCAGAATCCAACGCCGTGTCAAACATGCAAATCGGATAAATAGGAGCGACGGTAAGTGAAATTTCGAAAAACACCTCACCCCACTCCCCCTTCCCCTTCCACGCCGCCGGGACATTGTTGGCCGGCGGCGCGGTCAAGCCGGCACGGGCGAGCCGGGCGGCGGCCGCCGCGGCGCGGCGACGGGCAAGAAGGCTGAACTTTCGGGGGCAGCAAGCCAGACACCCCGTCACTTCGTTGATGCTTCCGTCACTTCGCATCTCAAGATATTTTTTCCCCACATATCAAACTAGCGATGCTGTAATAGGGGTAAACGGTCTCGTATCATCTTTAATAGTAGTATAAAACTATTACCTTATTCACATATTCCATCTTCCTTCGAATACCATCATAAGAATGTCTGAGGTATCACTCAAAACACCGATCCCGCTTTGGTGCTGATTTCAAAAAGAAAAAATCGAACTAATTGCGTAAATATCACCCATATTCCATCTCCTCACATCGTATTTTAGATATATTGTACTTCTAAGATCTTCCATTACCATTTCACTACCGGAAAAAACAAGCGGAGATAACGCAAGAGCTCTTTTATCCTACGATTCGATTTATCATTTCAAAACGGCGTTTGTCACCTTGATAGAATTCACCTGGTTAATCCTTTTTCCAGTAAAATAACCGAATCGAATTTTTAAAACGTTTTCGTACTTTAGGACAAATTGCACATACTTTCTCATAGTAATCTAATATCTTTGGTCTGGGCCAGTTTTACCATCTTTCCCCATCTTCTGACATCTTGCTGACATCTATCGCCGCCCAAAATACATTTTTTGAACTTTTCTCATTTTTCAGCTTCTTAATGGTAGATACGAAATATTACTTTTAGGATATTAAAGAAGAGTAAAACTTCGTCCTATATAGGAATTTTCATTGATAAATTTGGAGCCGCTCTTAAGAAAATGGCGTTTAAGCGTTACTGTAAATGCGAAAATGGAAGCTTCGGAATTTTCATAAGAATCTTTCGAGTTTTCGAACAACTTCATTTGGTGACATTTAATGCACTTCTACTCACAAATGTAATAGTGTATAAAATCTCTGGAAATGTGAATATTAATGGCGTGAGAGACACTTAAAAATACATTTATTTATTTTTTGAAAAATCAAAAAAATACAGCCAAATTAATTTTATGTTAACTTAAAGAATGCAAATAGCATTCGTACGAAAAGTTTGAAGAAGCAATTTGAGAAAATGGCGTTTGAACATTTGTGCAAATTCGGAAGTTTCAGTTCATTTTCACAGAAAACATGTGAGTTGTCGAGGAACTTTTAAGACATAATGTAAAGCACATGTACTCGTAAATGTAATAGTAGGGAGTTTTTGCACCCTCGAACGTTACGTACTATCGATCTTCTGCTCATTCGCAGTGCAAGTTTCGCATCACTTTGGTGCATCTGCGCATGCGCAAAAGATCGATAGTACTTAACGTTCGAGGTGGCAAAAGTTCCCTAATATGAACAAATCGCCGTTAAAGAAAATATTTACTAAATGAAAGGCTAGTCAAAGAATTACATTTTTGTAAGTTTTGAAAAAACAAAGGAATAGAGCAATATGGCGTTTATGTCATCTCAGAGTACATTAGATACTATCCTTTCCAAAAGTTTAAGGAAAAAAGTTGAAGTCGATTTTGAGAAAATCTTGTTCTTGTAATTTTTAAAAATTGCACAAATTGCCCTCAATATTGCGCGAAAACTACTAAAAATTTTAAAAAAATGTGCATGACCTTATTGAAAGAACTAAGTATGGAGAACAAATATAATTTTAAGGGAAAATCTCTATCTTCAATTTTGTAGTTGTAGGAAGACGCCGAAAAAAAATTCGAACTTTTGCAATTTTCCCAAAATCAGTCAGCAATGAAAATAAGAGCTATGCCACCTTGAGTGTATTTTACTTTATTCTTACAATTAATTTAAGGAAAGTATTTGGAGTAATTTTTGATTGATTGTTAGTGATTTTGGGCGCGGCAACTGCTTTGGTCATTAGTCCCGTAAGTGCAATGCATGTTTATTTCATCGTGAGGTGGAAGAGATGTTGCCCGCTATGCCGATGGCGAGATCCGGCGCTGACCTTCCGTCCACTAGCGGGGCTTCCCAACCAGGTATCTGCCACCAGCGGGGCACCACCCCAGCCGGGACAAGCTCTAAATCACCGACCGATTTACCTGTCGGCTTGCCGGGTTCTTTCTTAACAAGGTATCTCCCACCAGCAGTGCACGGCCCACAGCCGGGACAAGTTCCAATCCTCCCACTGGTCTCCCAGCATATATGGTAGTGTTGTGCAAGTTAGTGTGTGTGTGTGTGTGTGTGTGAAGATAGGACAAGGAAGAGGAAGGAAATATCGCGCGAGGTCCGTTTGTTGGGGTTTTGCACCGGCATTCGTTTGATGTTGATCGGAGAAATTACGGAAAACTTTCAATCAGAGCAGCCGGTCGCTAGAATTTTCCGTCAGACATCGGTTGAATTCTACATCTAACTGACAAGCTAGTGTTGAAAAATCCTGCCACCGTCGGGACTCGAACCTAGCACCTCTCGGTCAGAGGCATTGCAGTGACATCAGTTGATGCACTGAGCCACCTATCCTGGTTGACATTTTTGAGAAAATGTTGAAAATGTCCCTGGGGCTTAATAAAAAGTATCTCCAAAAATTAATGAATGTTTTTAAAAATCGCAGAACTTCGACTCAGACCAGATCGACAAGGGTTTATTCAGTTGAGCAAAAATTCTACACATAGTTTAGGCGCTAGTGGTGTTCACATACGCCCAGACAGGCAGACACAGACAGATGGACGGACGAATGGACGTTAAAAAGTCAAAACACACATACACCCTTTCGGTATCTATGAGGGGACCCCAAAACGAGTACTTCCGTTAATATCTCGAAATAGATTTTCCGCAGCATTACATAACTTTGAGTAACTAACACGAGAAAGTAACTGGTATTGCTACAGAATGGCACAGACTTTCCCGTATTAGTTTTCAATTTCCAATAGTCTCAGCCAGCTAATAGGACTTTGTCGTAGTAAAATTTACTATTTTGTTGGCATGGACTAGATTTATGGCCTTGCCCCAACTTGCCACCTGCCATTTAATGCACCCAACTTATTTTTTAGGTTTTCTCAATTATTCGGTTTCCTACTGGTAGATTCAAAATATTGCTTTTAGAATATTAAAGAAGACTGAATCCTTGTCCTTTACGACAATTTTCATTCATAAACTTGATACCGTTTTTAAGAAAAGGGTGTTTAAGCATCTGTGGCAATGTGAAATATGAAGCCCTTTTTCACAGGAATCTTGAGAGTTTTTTTTTAAATTTATTTTAAGATATTTTAAGCTCTTCCATTCACAAATGCAATAATGTTTACAAATCGCTGCAAATGTGCATACAAGGCATGCGAAATATTTAAAAAATACATTTGTGTAAATTTTGAAGAAAAACAACAAAATAATACAACAAAACTTTTTTGTTTCCTTAGATAGTGCATTTCGTATACGTACAAAATACTATACGTACTAAAACTTTGAACAAAAAATTTGGAACCTTTTCAGAAAAAATTGGCGTTTGAGCGTTTCTGAAAATGCGAAATTTCGAGTTCATTTCCAAAAAAAATTTTTAGTTTTCGAAAAACTTTAAATGATATAATTTAAAGTACGTGTGCTCATAAATCTAATAATGTGAACAAATCGCCGATAATGTAAATATAAACGACGTGACAGGCTATTCAAAAAGATTCATTTGTGTTATTTTCGCAAAAACAAAAGAATAGAGCAAAATAGCGTTTATGTCATCTCTTAAAGTACATTTCGCAATATCCCTACCAATAGTTTAAAGGGAAAAAATGGAGCCGATTTTGAAAAAATCTTGCTTTGTTATCTTTTAAAGTTGCATATATTGCACACAAGATTGCGCCATAACTACAAAAATTGTTTTAAAAAAATTCATGATCTTAATGAAAGAACTAATTATGTACAACAAATTTCTTAGAAAGGAAAGTCTCTATCGTCAATATTGTAGTTGTAGGAAACGCCGAAAAAATTCAATCTTTTGCAATTTTAGAAAATTCAGTTATCAGTGAAATCGGACCTTAGCCATGTGTATTTTATTCAATTTTTAAGAGAAATATAAAGAAAAAATTTGGAGCCATATTTGAGCAAATTTTTAAAATATCCGGGGGGGGGGGTTCGTGTAATGTATCTCCAAAAAGTAATGCACGTTTTTGAAAATTGCAGAGCTTCGAATGACAGTAGATCGACAGCTGTTTTTTGTTGTTGTTTTTTCCAGTTTGGAAAAATTTGTACGCAGTGTAAACGCTAGTGTTGTTTACATACACCAGAGACACTGACGGACGTTTTTCCGTCAATCAATTTTTCGGTATTAAGGACCCACAAAACATGGATTCTGGCTACACCACGAGTTACAGGAAGTAATTTACTATACAACAACACGATTTATCCACATTTTCATTATCAGGACTCGGCTTTGAGAGTTTTCCTGCGCACAATATAACTTTCTCTTCGTATGAAGATTGAGAAGAGAGATAAAGTAAAATAAATGTTCACAATTTGAAATTCCATCAATAAAATATTAATTATATCGAATTTAAAAGTAACTACTTTTTCTGCCTACTGTTTTTTTTTTTAATTTCTTTCTATCAGCAATGAAAACAAAGAGATGCACGTAGAAAACGCAGACATGAACAAAGAATCTTTGAAGCACTCTGTTCGAAATCTTTACGTGCAGCACATAGGAATGTCAGCAATTCTGAATTAGTATTAGACAAAATATGCTCATTGCAAAAATATAAACACATTTAAATAAAAACTATTTTTCAAAATTAATTAAATATATTTCCGGAAATAATTTCAAGAAAATTTGGTAATTTGTGAAAATACCTTAATAATTAGCAAATAATAAATACACTGTTAAGCAGATATTAAATGATCAGCAAAATATGTAAAATACGTAATACAGTACAAAATTTGTAACGAAAAATTTAAATATTTTGTTAGGATTGCAACAGTTCGCCTAAATTACAAAATGAGAACAGTAGACAAAACATATGTAATTACATTAGACCCGGACTTTAGCCATGAGATCGACAAGCAGTACCGCGAAACAGAATTTTGACGTTACTGAAGATCATTTTTTTACATGACTAGAGAAGTCTATTTATCCAATTTCAGTGTATTATATGGCGTTAGATTCAGGGTGCATCTCGCCAGCGCGCTATTTTACCGCTTTTTCAAATATGTCCGCAAGTATAAAAACATTTTAAAAATTCGATTCGGCTATTTTACTGGGAAAAGGATTAACCAGGTGAATTCTATCAAGGTGACAAACGCCGTTTTGAAATGATAAATCGAATCGTAGGATAAAAGAGCTCTTGCGTTATCTCCGCTTGTTTTTTCCGGTAGTGAAATGGTAATGGAAGATCTTAGAAGTACAATATATCTAAAATACGATGTGAGGAGATGGAATATGGGTGATATTTACGCAATTAGTTCGATTTTTTCTTTTTGAAATCAGCACCAAAGCGGGATCGGTGTTTTGAGTGATACCTCAGACATTCTTATGATGGTATTCGAAGGAAGATGGAATATGTGAATAAGGTAATAGTTTTATACTACTATTAAAGATGATACGAGACCGTTTACCCCTATTACAGCATCGCTAGTTTGATATGTGGGGAAAAAATATCTTGAGATGCGAAGTGACGGAAGCATCAACGAAGTGACGGGGTGTCTGGCTTGCTGCCCCCGAAAGTTCAGCCTTCTTGCCCGTCGCCGCGCCGCGGCGGCCGCCGCCCGGCTCGCCCGTGCCGGCTTGACCGCGCCGCCGGCCAACAATGTCCCGGCGGCGTGGAAGGGGAAGGGGGAGTGGGGTGAGGTGTTTTTCGAAATTTCACTTACCGTCGCTCCTATTTATCCGATTTGCATGTTTGACACGGCGTTGGATTCTGGAAGCGTGTCGCCATCGCACTATAAGCCCACATTTTTTAAATTGTTCCCGGAAGTACGAGAAAAATTTTAAAAATCGAGTTTCTGCTAGTTTTTTTTGAAAACGGGCTTCGTAGCGTAAATTCTATTATAAACAGGAGTCAAATGCCGTTTACAGATCGAAAATCGGACCATTTGTTCAGACGTAATCGGTAAAGTAAAATTCACTAAACTTGGTGCTGCCACGTGGTGGCGACAAATTGAACTAGTGTCGGTACATTTAGCCTTAACCTAAATTGAAAGTGCGGGTCTGTTGTAAGTCATCTAAGAAGTTGAAAAATTTAAGGCTTTGTGAACGAATTAGGGAGTTGATAGTGTCAATTTTCAGTTCGTTATGGAGTTGAGAGTAGGGAATATACCAGGGTGCGTGAAATATTTTCCTGATGAATTTATTTTGGAGAATTTGTAATTTATTAATATGGGTTTTGGCAGCATTGGACCAGATGGGGCATGCATAAGTAAGGGTGGGACGAATAATTGTGGTATATATTAATTTTGCTGAGTGAATGTTTATAGGTGATTTATAATTAATGAGGGAGTGTAATTTATAAATTTTAGTGTTAGTTTTATGTATAATGTTTTTAATATGGGCATTCCATTTAAGTTTAGTGTCTAAGAGGAGTCCAAGATATTTAATAGGTGTGTTGGGTGATATCCAGGGTATAGCTTGATCAAGAATTAATATTTCTGCAGGGATGATTGTTTACAGAGTGTGAAGATTTTAGCTTGACATTTATTCATGTTAATTTTAATCTGCCATTTAGAAGTCCAATTTGTATAAAGCAGAAGGTCGGATTGTAGTCTATTTTTGGCAGTTGTTAAATTTTTATGACTAATGAAGAATGCAGTATCATCAGCAAAAAGGGCTAATTCTGAGTACGTAAAGTTGGGAATGTCGGAGAGATAGATGTTAAAAAGAAGAGGAGATAGACAGGACCCTTGGGGCACGCCCGCGCCAATTGAAAATAGTTGAGAAAAAGAGGAATTAATTTTGACACGAAAAGTGCGATTAGAAAGAAAATTTTGAATTATTTTGAACAAATAAGAAGGAATTCCAATTTGGAATAATTTATAAATAAGACCATGATGCCAAATTTTGTCGAATGCTTTTTCGATATCCAGTAATAATACAATAGTATGCCGTTTTAGGTGAAAGGAGTTTTCAATATGTTCTGTTAGTCTTAAAAGTTGATGAGTAGTTGCATGCTGATGAGTGAAGCCAAATTGAGTGGGAGGAATAATTTTGTTAATTGTAGTGAAGTGTAATAATCTGTGATGTATAAGGGTTTCAAATATCTTGGAAAGAGATGAAAGTAAACTAAGAGGTCGGTAGTTCGATGGGTTTCTAGGATCTTTTTGTGGTTTACAAAAGGGAAGTACGATTGCTGTTTTCCAGGTAGTTGGAAAGTAATTAAATCTCAATGCGGAATTTAGAATAGAAGTAAAAGCAGCAATTGATCTTTTACCTAGTGACTTGAGTGTTTGATTATCGATAGTATCCAATCCTGGAGATTTGCGAGTTTTTAGGGTTTTAATAATTGAATGAATTTCAGAAGGGGAAATATAATCAATATTTTGGGGAACATTAAAATTTGGAATTGAGAGAAAATTGCTAACAAGATTGTAAAAGTGAATATTAGTAGTTGAATTAGGAGTAAACGTATTTTGGAAATGAAGACCTAGTAATTGAGTTTTGTCATAGTCATTTATTGCTGTAGTAGAATGTTGCTTAAGGATTGGAATAGATGTTTTTTCTTTACAGATTCTTTTAAGAGTTGACCAGAGCTTTTTGATTGGGGATGAATTTGTTTAATAAAGTTTTTGTATTCATTGAATTTATGTTGTTCCAGTTTCGATTTTATAATCCTAGATATTTTGTTTAGTTTAGTTTTAATATCTTTACGCCTGGTTTGTTGCCAGAATCGTCTTAGGTAGTGCTTAGTTTTAATAAGGTTAATAATAGGTAAAGGTAGAAGTTTATAATTTACGAAATTAGTTTTTGGTATATATTTAGAACTTATGTGTAAATTATGATTTATTGCATCCGTGAAATAAGTGATGTACGAGTCTATGTCATGAGTTGACAATATATTTGTGGGGAATTGAATGCTGTTTTCAATATTTAATGTAAATTTATTCCAATTTACTTTTTGGAATATAGGAGAAGAGTTAGAATAGGTGATATGAGAGTTGAAATAAATGTTTATAATAACTGGATAATGATCTGAATCAAGCTCAGGTAATACGTTTTGAGTAATTGGAAGGTTTATGTTTTGTGTGATTAGTTTATACCATTTGGATTATTATTAAGACTTCCCCAGATTTGATTTTTACAATTTAGATCTCCGAGCAGTATGATTTTATCTGTTGTATTGTTAAATATGCTTTTAAAATATGTCAGCGGGAAATTATACTTCGGAGGCTTATACGCAACTGTAAGGTGATAATGGATTTGATTGATATTGATTATTATTGTAATGAATTCGAGGGAGGGAGTGATAGGTGTATTTATAAGAAAAGATTTAAGTTTGGAAGAAATAATAATAGCTACGCCACCCGATGCTATATTGTCAATTCTGTCATATCTGTATATTTTATATCCATGTAAATAAAATTTTTCATTGGGGATGAGATGCGTTTCGGTGATACATGCTATTTGGATGTTGTGGGAATAAAGAAAATGTTCAAATAATTGATGTTGCCTTTTAATTCCATTGGCATTCCAATTGAGCTGTGTTATGCTGTTAGTTTTCTTAGACATTTTGTTTGTTCAGAAGTGATTCTATGATTTGTTGAATTTGTGGTATTAGTGAAGATATAACTTGCGTAACTATTGTGGTAATTAATTGTGAGATATTTAATGAAGAAGTGTTAATGTTATTAATATTTTGAGAATTGCGAGCTGTGTTGGAATATGTATTTGACCAGGCATTAGGTGGTTTCTGAAGTGGGGGAAAGTCTGTGTTGTGGAATGTGAAGGTTTTAGGCTGTGTATTTGTATTTTCCAAATTATGTATGGTATCTTGTGAAGTATTATTGAATTTAGAAGTTTTGTTGTTAAGTGCTTGTTTAAAAAAAGGGCATCCTCTATAATTAACAGTGTGATTCTGGTTACAGTTAACACAAATCGGAAGTGAATTTTGAGGTTTGTTGCAAAGAGAATAGTGGTGATTCTGATTACATTTGACACATCTGGGAGTTAAACGACAGTTTGCCTGTGAGTGATCAAATTGTTGACAGTTTTTACATTGTATGGGTGAAGAACGTTGAGTTCTTGGTTGAATATTCACTAAGCAATGAAATAAGGTTTTCAGGTGTAGAATTTCTTTACCTTCTTTGGAGTTTTGTAGGTCTAAAGCACACGTTTGAAGAGGTTTTCTGGATTTGTCGTAAAGTCTTCTAACACTGATTATGGGATATTGTAACCTAAATAGTTCATTATAAATGTCTATTTCTGAAATTGAAGCAGGAATGTTTTTAAGCATCACAGGGAAACACTTTTTTGATGGATCTTAATATGTATAAAATTGAATGTTGTTTGATTCACTAAATTTGCGAAAGTTCCTAAAGTCGTCAATAGATGTGAACTGTATTTTTATTTCATTTTTGCGAGACTTAGTGGTGTATTCATGTTGCACAATTTTTGATATATCTTGTATTAATAGCTGGTAATTTTTTCCAATCACTGTAAACGGTGGAATTTTCACTTCAGAGTTAGAGAGTTCGTTATCAGGATCGGCAGTTTCATTCAAGATGTCGTATCTGGAGTATGTTGGAATTGAATAGGTTGGTTTACATTGTTTTTGACGTTTGGCTGAATTTGCTTCTTGAAGAGGAGGTTGATTATTTGTATTACCTGAAGTGTGTGTAAAGATTGTGGAAGATTGGTTATTAGGTGGCATTTCTTCCAATCCGGGAGCAGCTTGAAGAACATTGATGGTAGTAGAAGATGCTTCTATTTGCATTATACGAAATGTCTGTGTAAATGAAGGGAGGCTGGTTGTCCGTTTGCATTTCTATCAATCCGAGAGTAGCTTGAGGTACATTGACAGCATTCGATGTTGATTGAAGAGAAGCATTTTGTTACAGATATATTATATCTTGTGATAACAAATTTTGAGATCTAATATTTTCAGGAAAGTTTGAATTATTATTCTGCATTATTTGCAGGTCTTGATGGAACATATAATTTCAATGCCCAATACAGTCTCCCCGGAGGGGAAACTGTGAAACACGTACAGAGTGTGTTACAGCTGGATTTATTTATGTCTGCAATTGATTTGAACAAATTTATGATAAATGTCAGTTTTTCTTACCAGTGGCAGGCTGGTTCGCTAATATTTTGTAAATATATTGATTCTCCGAGCGAAAACAGTCCGATTACTTGGCACGGCCCTCTGGGAATAAATCAATTTTATAAGTGGTAAAATTGGCAGAAATGATTTCATATCAACATAAAATTATTTACATCTTGGATCAGATGTAGTTTGTTTTAGTATAAATTTGTCATGACTACGAAACTGTTAATACACCACATAATCATACTCGAAATAAATTGTCACAATGAGGAAATATTTGGTACCTCTTGGATCCGAGTTCGTGACTTCCCTTATGCAGACATCTCAATCAATTGAGCTAAGAATCAAACACTGCATTCATGTCACTTTTCTTGCAAGGAAAATACAATATACCTGCATATTTGCGTGTATTACCTGTATTTTTGTGATAATTCATGTTCAATAGTTAACAATAGTTTAACTGCACCTAACATTTACTTATAAATCTTAAAACAAACCAGTAACATATTTATACATTTTATTAATCCTGATTAAACGGTGATCTTTAAATGTGTAGTTATTGAATTACATACACAGTCAATTATTTTGTCAACACCATTAAAAATTATTACAAACCTACAGAAATTCTTTCCACTACATTGTAGATAGGAGAAGATATTCTTAAAAACATAGTTATAGATCCAGTCATTCAGACCTCCTTATCTTCTAACCACTTCCAGATCTGCAGTATAGTTTGAAGAAGCTATACCTTATATTCTAATATGAATATTAGCTTAAAACACATGTTTTCTTGTAATTCATCACATTTTCATTCAAACCATGTAATTGGAGGGTAATAAACTGGCATGATTTAAACGCTTAAATTCAGCAAAAAGGACAGTAAAGGAGTATCCATTTGTTGTGGAAAGCTACTGAAACAATGTGTATAAATAAAAACTTATTTATTGAGATTGGAATACTACCGTTGCTTTTTCCTATTTATTTATGAATCAGTGGTATTCAAGTGAAATACTCAAGGATATTTTCAATTCATATCTCCTCTTCTCTTACTTCTCCCGCTGATAGAATTCTATGCTTCAGGTTACAGAATTGGTGCCTCTGAGTCACCTGTAATGGAAGCATAAATATGTAATGCAGGAACACCACACCCGAAATTTTCAAGCATCAAGGTGGTACACTATTAAAATTTAGGCCTATAAAATAATGACATCAAACTGGTATTTGAAATGTTCGGAACGATACATAAAGTAGCACAACACTAGACGGAAATACCGTTCAATTACAGTAACTCATCATAACTCAAAATATTTCACTCACCTTCCCGTCTCGGAGAAAAACCTGAAGAAACTTTATTTCCTTTATCTTGCCGAACAACATTGGCACATCCTTGGGCCCAACATTTAGTCATTGTCATCTGCAACACTTGACGCACACCACCAAAAAAATCTCGCAAACGAAATGTCCCAAACAAACACGTTGCCATGAGCATCGCCTTCTCTTCAGAAAAAAATTAAATTAGTGTATGAAATGAATGGTAGAAGGTTCATAAACTCGCACCGCTATCTGACGAGCAAATTACCGAAGCAGGGTTTGAAATTACGCATGTACCTTAAAATAGATGTCGCCACATGGAAACGACGCTAGTGAATCCTCTAGTCCATACTCTCAATCAGCGAGAGTTTCCCCTCCTGTTGTATATTCCTCCATGCCCTTTCCATCTTCCGCTGCAGCTTCCTACCCTTCGCCATCTACTTCTTCCTCCTCTGCCTCATCCTGGTAACATACATATAGTTTTAAGTGTATGTAAATATTGTGAATTTAGACTAGTATACAAAATAATAAGTAATATTGCAAATGTTTTCTTATTCATTATAGGTTTTAAAATTATATTGAGCAATGTAATGTTAAACACAATTTTTACAATTTCAATAATTATTTATACCTTCCAAATTTTCTTCTTCTATATCTGAAAAGTCATTTCCATTGTCATTAATATTTTTATTTTCATATTCCCTCGTCTTCCACCAAGAATTCACAATTCATTCTTCTAATTCATAATAATGTTTGCAATTCGTTGATTTATTAAAACAAATAAATTAGTAATTTTATAATCATTAGTTTGAAAATGTATATGGAGTAATATAAAATTTAGTCAATCATATTTTGACCTTAAATTAATTAGTAATAATATACATTACTGTAATAAACTATACCTTGTTATTCTCTGTTTTCTTACAGTAAAGAATGATGAGAAAACAATTGATTTCTATAAACAAAATGACACCTTAACAACCATTTTAATTAGGTTGCTATACTATGGTATAATATTTAACATTAATATTTCAAATATTCTATAATTATATTTTTCGTATACCAGCATTATAAACAACCCTTTACCCACTTACCAAAATCGTTCATAATGTGGCATATTATTGCACGAACCATTACATCATTGCTATTTCTGCACGAAATATGAGCCATCACAGACGTAATAGTTGCGGCCCCTATATATTATCATTTATGGAGTTTAAAGAAGGCAGTGGTACCATGTAAGTAGATTGCAGTGTTTGCAGTAAAATCAAATACGTTATGAAAAAACTTCCTTTTAAAAACTGATTTATTAATTTATTACTCCTTTAAAATTATATTTTGATATTATTTGTAATATAATAAGAACAACAAAAACATGAAATTAATTCTTGTGAACATGTATATTAATTTTAAAATTTGATAAATTTGTCAGTGACTCTCCAGAACATGCATTTATATCTAAAGTGCTTGTTTTTTCTTTGCTTTCGGCACTAACCGATATCTTGATAGCTTTTTGAATCTTGTTATTCACCGATTCTTGGATGTATGACTCAGCTACACTTGAACATTTGTTCAGAGAGAAAAATTAAGCGAGAAATAAAAAAGCAGTCGAATTGTGTAAATTGGGTGCTTTTTTATTTCTCGTTTAATTTTTCTGTCTGAGCTAATATATTTATTTCTTTTGTAAATAATAAACAATTGATATGTTTCTGAAGTCTTTCTCTGCTTCCATAATGCAAATTTTTGCCTAGAAATCAATTTTTCAAACCAACTTTTGAGTGCTTATTGTGGCTCAACCATTAGGAATATCCACGTAGTTTATTAGACAAAATATGCTTAGAATTGTCTTCGAAGTTTCGACGTTGCCTCCCCGGCACTTTGTATACACATGCATAAAAATTCAAGCACAGTGAGAACTCCCTGTATTTATGTGAAATTATAACTATAATAATGACGTAAATTGTGCCATTTTATAAGTAATGCTATGATAGATGCAGCACTGGGGAAAATGATAATAAATCAGGAAAAAGACAGGAAATATAAATTTGAGTTGCTGGGGAGGCCCTGATTCCGTATTTTCAGAAACGCTCAAACGCCATTTTCTCAAAAATTGCTTCAAATTGTTTGTTCAAACTTTTCGATCAGATAGTGCTTATTGCACTCTTTATTATGGAGTAAAGTTAATTTTGGGAAATGTTTTTGTTTTTACAAAAATTACAAAAATATAATATTTTTGAAAGTTTTCTCAAACCGTTAAAATGCACATTTCCAGCAATTTGTAAACATTATTGAATTTGTGAGTGTAAGTGCTTTAAATGACTTCAAGTGAAGTTTTTGGAAAACTGAAAAGCTTTCTGTGAAAAAGAGCTTCATATTTCGCATTTACAGTAGCGCTTAAATGCCATTTTCTTGAAAACGGCTCGAAAATTTTTAACGAAAGTTGCCATTTAGCACACTGTTTAACTGTTCTTTAATATTCTTAAATAAAATTTTTGTTCTACTATTATGAAATCGAAAAATTAATAAAATATCAAAATAATGTTGTTTGGGTGGCGATAGATGGCAGCTGTCAAGAGTATTGGCAAGTCCGCATAGCTAGTCGAGACCCAAAAACCGGAAACTAATACGGGAAAGTCTGGTCCATTCTCTAGCACCACTAGTTCCTTTATATCACTGTTTTATTGATGAACATAACCTATGTTGTCTATTCAAATAAAATTATATCCTCTCATATTTTGTTCAAATATTTTAACTGTTATTCGCGTGCTCTAATTCATCCATGCACAACAATACGATCCCATAATTATGTAGACATTTTGGATCGCGTTGTGCTCGCCATTCCACGGCACAGATGTGGATTGCACAGTCACATACCCTTGTGCATTGAACCAGCACAATCCATAACCTACATTGGCTAGAAATATGTAGTTGCTAAACGCATTGAAATATGGTAATAAAACTTAAATAAAACGACAATGTTCATTAATTAATCTTGTTCTCTTACAAACACTGAAGAGAACAATGAAGTTTCGTAAGACAACAGCTTTTTCGTAGGCACGTTCGATGTAATGGGTCATAGTGCATCTCATTCACGGTAACGGTGGAAGATATATAAGTATAGTCTTTGGGGCAAATTTTCTGCAGTCAGTTTGAGGTTATTTCCTCGCTTGTTCGTGGGATGCGCACGATCGGTTTGGGTAACGATTTACGATAAACATCTTAAAATTGTATTTTAAACTGTGACTATAAAAATTTTACAAAACATTTTCTACCCATTTTTGTAACTGTTCGCTCTAGAATTTACCAATATTCCATCGCGAAACGACAAATCACTGATATGAAATTTGAAATCAGCTGGGCCAAAGCTGTCGAATGGATCACGACCAATCACGTCCTTTCCCCAATAAGACCCAAAGATTGCAGCGCTTATAGTCGAGATCTGTGAGAACTGTGTAGCCTCACATAAGATTCAGGTTTAGACTGGGAGTGAATACACCTACCAACGCCATCTACACTTACAAGCCATGAACATAAACATAAACTTGGCAACGTTGCACAGGGCAATAGCGGTAGTCCTACGGTGGAGATGGCGTTGCATCTACATATCTTAGACCGTGGCTAGGCGGAATTTCAGACTGACTCGTTCATCCTTGTGAAGAATCGAATTATCTACGGCGTAATGTCTGAAATAAAATGAAATATTGTGTATTAGAAAAAGAAAATAACAAATGGACAATTCATAATAATTTTAAAATAAAATTAGCTGATATTGTCAGGGTATGTAACACATCATCCACATCCAAAGACGCTACGACCCTGGCTCACTCCTACTGTTAAGAAGGATGTTGTAAGTTTCCTTGTATCATGTTAAGAACTAAGCGATCGTGCTTTCGAAGCGAATTCATAGTCGACACGCACAAAAGTTTGTGCTTCCTTGACGCCTCTTTGAGCAGTTAAGGAATGTTACTATGGCCCTGTATTATCACCTTCGGTTACAACCGCCGATGAACTAACTTCAAGTTAATAGGGACTTTGCGTATTACGAGTGTGAGATAACTAGTACTTAGCTAACTCTCACTATAACGTTTACTCGGTGTTGGTTGGCAATACTTTCTAGTACTCAAAAGGATTCATAGAGCGCAGCACAATGTTTTCGATATTCAACTTTTCGTGCGACGTTCACTTTTTCCCTGTGGGATCTTTTATACTATTTGTTGGAGATTTCCTTTGTCTTCGGTGTTGTTTTTAACTTCGCTGAGTTAGGTCGACAGCATTATACCTACGTTTTCAGCTTTTGCGAAATGGAAAATTCCGGCGAAATGCTGAAAATAAAAAAGAAGCGTTCCGCCAATTTCACGCGGGAGGAATGCTCTGCACTTGTCAGTCTGGTAGATCAATTTGTTGACATTGTGGAGAGCAGAAAGTCCAATGGACTCACGAATAGGGAAAAGGTAATTATGAACAATTAACTACCTTTCATATCCAACTACTCACTTCAATTTACACTTTTGATATCATTAATAATATTGATACTTGACTGACACTTTTGATAATATTTACTTTTTGTTATTAATCTATTGATTTAATTGTTTTTGATTTTGCAGGACCAAGCATGGGAGAACATCACTCTCATTTTCAATGCGGCCATTGGTTCTTGCCGCACAGTAAAGCAGTTGCGAGAAAAACACGAAAACCTAAAAGAAGATGCAAAGAAAATGTTGGCCAATGAGAGGCAGGAAACTCTCAAAACCGGAGAAAGGCCAGCAACCAGAGTTCAGAAGAACCCGATTTTAGAACGAGTTGTTGGCATTATGGGCGTTAGTGCTGCAGGAATGCCATCTACTCATGATGGTGATGACATTGATGAAATGAATCAAGAAGAAGAAGACTGACGCAGCAGGAGGAAGGGAAGAAACGTCAAATGGAGAGGTAGTTGACCTGCCAATTATTCAATTAGAGGATGTGTCAGTGCAGTATGGTGAAAGCTAAATGCAGGACTGGTCAACCTACACACCTGCTATGCTCAAGAGAAAGAAACATTCCAATTTAATTGTGACTCCGAGTGCGTCAAGAAGACAACCACGGATGAGTGAGACCACTGTTGCTCCTTCCGCAAGTGGACAGAAGTTGCACTCCTGGGCCTCTGCAAGGACTGAAGTGGCCCATTTGCAGAAGGAATTGCTGCAGAAGGAATTCTCAGTTAAACAGGAGCGGGAGAAAGAACTTCACTCTTTCAATTTAAAGATCAAAGAAGAAGAACTACTTTTAACAAGAGCAAAAAGAAAGCTTGCGGAAATGGATTTGGAAGCAAGGGAAAGGGCAATAAAATAATTTGTAATTTTTTAAATGGTAATTTATTTGTTAATGGTAATTTTTTAAATATAATTTCAAACATTATTTATGTTGTTTATTTGTAACCTGTCTCTGAAGTACCTCACAAATGATTCTCTAACTGCTTCCCTTTGTGGCACTTCTAAATCTATGGCAGGATTTATCTGCCCTTCCTGAACTGCCAATTGCAGTTCATCTTGGTCCATTCCTGGAACAGGTGGAGGATCTGCTTCCTTCCTCTCGATGGCAATGTTGTTCATTACAGCACATGCCACAATAATGGGCTGCACTAGTGAAGTGTCCTGTCTTATTCCCACTGCCAAAATAGGGAATCTGGCTTTCCAAACACCGTATAATCTCTCCAGTGTTGCGTGTCCTAATGTGTGCTTCGTTGTACAGATTTTCCTCTGGGAAGTGAGGGTTGCGAAGAGGTGTTAACAGTGTTGCTCCTGTAGGATATCCTGCGTCGCCAAGCAGCACCCCATTCAAAAAATCTCCTCTCTCCACCCGAGCTTTAATCACAGAGTTTCTGAATATAGTGGCATTATGGCTTGATCCAGGCCACCTTGCAACTATATTTTGGATCCGCAAGTCCTGGCTCGCAACAGTTTATACATTAAAGGTAAAGTAGCCTTTTCTGTTTCGAAAAACTTCAGCATTATCTCCTCCAGGTGATACTATGCGCACGTGAGTGCAGTCAATAGTACCGATTACCCTTGGAAATGCAGCCACTTCAAATAACTTTCTTTGAATGGCTACCTGTTCTCTATTTTTTGCCATATAAATAAATTTTCTTCTCAGAGAAGCAATAGCATGGGTGACTTTTGTCACTATCCTCCCTGCAGTAGTTTTATGGACTCCCGAGAAGTCACCAACTGCTGTTAGTGACCCGGCAGTAGCATAAAACCTCAGGGTTAATAATAGCTGGTTCATGGGTGACAAGGAGCAATTTCTGAAACAAAACAATAGAATTCTAGTGTGCATATTTCTGAAGTGCCAATATAAATACAAATTTATTGTAATTCTTAATTTAAAAATAATTTTATAGTTTAAGATGTCCATTTAATGAAAATAATCTTTTAGGTATTAAAGAAGAAATCTGATTTTGTTGATATTCATGAAATTTATGTTAAAATCTTCTAAAAATGTATATTAAAAAGTAGATGACTAATTGTGATTTATTCATTATCAACAAGTAGCACTTTAAAAATATGAATTGGATTAAAACAATTAATTCAATTCAAATTTTATTGGCATAAAATAATTGGCATTTAATTTGTAATTTACTTTAGAAAGGTTTCAAGTAAAACTTATTTCGTAAGGAATGTATGCAAAATATGATAATGTAATGAACATCAATATTTTTTTGTGTCAAGTACAAACTTCTGAATTTTAGTAATGCAGAAACTTTATAATATGAAAAGGAATTTCGTAAAACAAGAATATGAAGTAAATTTCATTATATACTACCTAACCCTGTTTTAACTTACAGCAGGTTCAGAAGACATAACATTCCATATTTAATTTACATAATATTCATGTGAATTTCAAATGTTAAAAGTGAACCAATGATTTCTAATGAATATTATTTAATTTTAGTAATATCCACAAAGGTTTTAAGACAATCAAAATGAGGTTGAAGTATCATTCGTTCAATTTTTTGACTTCAACTTTGGTAATAGCATTCTATGAACAAAACTCTAAAATAATGTCAGCTTACTTAAAATCAAGTTGACAACTAGTAAATTATTAAAAACATTCTAATTAAATATGTTTTCATTGGCCTACTAACTATTTGATTAGGTAATAATTTTTAAACACGTCAAATTGAATTATATACCATTTCAATGCCTTTCAGTTCAAGAGATTACAACATAACCCTATTATTTCAATTAAAGCTACAATTCAAAAATTTAGAAGAAGAGAGAAAGCTATGGAAAGGGAGAAACAGAGGGATCATACTAGTGCAATTAATTATTTATTATATACATTCTCATACCTGTCTGTTACGTATTCCAGTTCATCTTCAATCTGTTGCAACACGAACAAAGCAGTTTATTTCGTAATCCTGAAACGTGCAAAAAATTCGTCGCAGTCCCACTCTCCGAAATTATCCCGTCTGGGCCACACACGTTTCAGCCGTCTGGTATTGACGAAATATTCCAATAGCATTTCGTCTTCAGAATCAGTTTCTACATTTATCACATTCGCCATGTCACCTAACCAGCCGATAACTCAGTAACCCTTACTTCAACCTCCGGTTAACTTAACCGCTAGGTAAACCTCCGGTTTACTTTAACCGACGCTCGTAATACGAATTTCGGTCGCTAACTGACGGTTAACTCCAACCGGAACTTTAACTGAAGGAGGTAATACAGGGCCTGTGTGTTTTATTGAGAGATTTTGAGTTCACAAGGAGCCTTAAAATATTAAAATCAATAATATTTATTATGTCTATTCCATTTGTTAACCATGTATGTTGGGTTGACATATTAATACAAGTGTAAGAGAAAATGATTTGCTTTAATACAAAATTCGACAGCAATTAATACTCGTTCGGAAATCGTTATGGCTCAGCACTGAAAATAAATTTAAACCCTCGACAGGTGACTGAGGTGGAGCTGGTCAATATGAAGAGCCGGTTATTGACAGATGACATTCGTTATTTTAACGAGTTGTAAGCGTTGGAGACACACACACACACTCACACATTCCTTTTTTGACAATGGGGCTAGTCCGAGGGCCTAGCCATTACAATACCTACATCCTATCGCGTTCTAATCTTTCGAATTCTGGCATTCACCCCGAATACTCTCTCCATTGCATCAAAGCTGCGGAAAAGACCATAAGGTACGGCTGTGGAAAAATATCCTGAACGGGAAAAACCTGCCGTCAAAAGACGAGTACATGCTAGGATATTAGTATTTTTCAAAACTATTTATTTCCTGGTTTGGACGTCTTCTCCATCCAGTCTTTGGCCTCCTCAACCCCTGAAATCAAACAGCTTCACAGAAGATCGTCCGCATTATCGTCTCTGAGATACTTCTCGGAAAAAAGGACCGGAAGTGCTCCTTTAATTATTTGATGGCATTTTTTACCGAATTACTTATCAATTTACTACTGATTAACTTAATTATTACTCATTAACATTACTGATTAACTTACTAATTACTGATTCTTTTAATTATCGCTTAATTATTGACGCGTTTTATCATCTCCAGTATAGGTTCCGCTTAAACTACTAACCAGCGCTGTTTACCCACTCCCTGATGTTTCAACCTTTCCTAAAAATGTTCCTAATTCTCTCATAAAGTGAGATCTATTATCACCTAATATGTTCTGAGCGAGCATTATGTTTCTAAGTTGGAAGCAATAGTTCTCCGTTCCCATCCATTTTCCTCTACATGTTTCTGTGGCGCAGCAATTTAACAGGTGCTTATAATCAATAAAAACGTAAGAAATATTTTCTTATTGAAAATAAAGAACGAATACAAGCTATAAAAGTTACCTTGAACACCGAAAATAGTATTAATTCGCCTGCTTGATTGTAAATCAAAGGAAAACAATCCACCATCCAATACAATGCTTCCTCAATTAAAGCTCTTAAACCTACAGGAATATTTTGTTTATAGGACCAACATAACAATAAAAATATGCACTGTCCCAACTCTCCCTCACCTCTTGTACAATGTTAATCTTCCCAAAGTACAGAAGATAAAATACGTTATAAACAAGAAAGAAATATAGCTAATCTGAAAATAAGAAAGTTGGAAGAAAGATACTGGGAGAAATTCACAAAGGAATTTGAAAGAGACCTTTATGGATCACAAAGAAAGGTGTGGAGATAATTGGGGAACAGAAAAGCTGAAATCATTGAAATTATAAAGATTAATAATAACATAGACAAGGAAACGTGGAAAAATATTTTGCAGATTTGTACAAGTATACAGAATATAACCGAGAGATATGTTTTAAAGACAACTTCAATTTAGATAATATATCAGATAAGATAATAGTAAATAAAAGTATTGTTTATACGCGACACTGCCGTCGCTAATGTTTATTCTATACTCAGTTTTGGTATATTCAGTTCTATACATAGTCCCCGTTTTGGTATATTCAGTCCCACTTCACTAGGTCTTTTTTAGTAAAATGTTTTAAAATAACCCAGGAATAATTCTGGATCATTACAATATATAGGCGATGATAATGCTAATTTAATGGAAGTTATTAATTTAGTGACTACATTGAATGTTTGAACTTACATTTTTCATCACTGTTCGCGCACTTTAATAATTAATGATTTAATGTTGTTTCTAACTTTCTCATAAAATTGTACGTAATGTTCTATAGAATTAATGCTTACCAGCAATTCCGCTTTGATTAAGTCTACTGAACATTTATTTCTTTCATCGGTCCATTTTCTAATCATTATAGAAAACACTCTCTCTATAAATGATGCAGGCATACTTAGTATGTAAGACAAAATTTTCAACAAATTGTCACTATTATCTGAACTTGTATTTTGGAAAATAAAAGTCCATTTGTCGAGTGCGACAAGTCAACGACGAGCTAGTTTTAGATTATTTAAAAATATCATTTTTAATATCAGCATTTATTTTCTTACAATAATTATATAATATCTATTATTATTATAATAGTAGCATGGATAATATAATACAATAATTTGTAACTTACCAATTGTTTGCAAATATTTGTTCAATTAATTTAAATAATTGAATGAAAACTGCACATGTGGTGCTATACAATCGCAAAATCGTGGGATTGTTGTGTTGATAAATTAATGTTATTATGTTCATAAAATCAAATCTGGGCGTTTAGAAATCATTGTACAGACTTTTAAAAACCAACTTAATATTTTATTTTCAAAATAGGACACATTAGGCTTTATTGTAGGACTGTCCTATCGAAAGTAGGAAGGCGTGGCAACCCTGGTCACAACGGAAGGTATTTCTTTTGAAACACTGACTACTATTCATAATTTAGACTCAATTCCCGCTTACTTACTCGGAATGAAATGTTTTTCAAACAATTAACCATTACATTCGGTACTGTTTAAAAATCGAATATTTTTTGCTGTGTCCTTTACTGTTTAATGCGCGAGAAAAACGAATGTCCATTCCAATGATCTGAACCGAAAAGTAACGCAATCTCATGTGGATCATTACACTTTACATACAATGGTAACATTTGAACTCAAATAAGTACACCAGCGGAACCGGATATTTGTATCCGCATGATTTTCTTGACTATTTTGATGGCCTATCGCTATTGCATACTAAATACAAGGTGCTTAAAAATATGTATCTATCGCATGGTTGCTTTTTGCACGTTCAACAATTGAGCTCCGTAAAGTTAGAATCGCAAAATTGTCAAAAAAAAAAAAAAAAAATATGGCAATTCTGTATACCTAGCCCAGACCGAAGGAAATAGAAAACTAATATGGGAAAGTCTGGGTCATTCTGTAGCATCACTAGTTTGCTTATTATTGTTATTTCCTGTTTTTCTTGAGATTGCGATTCTAAGTTGATATCAACTTAGAATCGGTTTGGGAAAAGTTCCATTTCTAGCATATTGTTTAAATAGTAACAAAATGTATTTTACGGTTGGTTTCGAGCGACAAAAAAGCGACAAATTCCCATGTAATTAATTTTTAATTTATCTTTGCAGTTTCTTGGTTTTCTTGTTTTTGCCATGCTAACTTGATATCAAGTTAGCAGCATTTGTTATAGCAGTGCCAAATGAAGAGCGACAAATTTTTATTTTGCTTAACAAATTAGCGGCAAATTTGGAGATTAATTTCAAATTTTTTGACACCTTTGCGATTCAAATTTTACGGAGCTCAACAATTGGCATACGCGAATCTCTCCCATTTCGTTACGCTGTAGCTATTGCTTCCTTATGTTCTTATTGCAGAGACTATTTCACTCATGTGATTTCGACCAATCACATTGAAGAATTCGTAGCTTAAGAGCCAATGGCTGTAGTAATCCTCCTCACGTTTTATCGCTTTTATCTTATCGCCACCTCGTTGCTGGACAGGCATAATGTTCGAGAAGTACTTAAGACAAACGTCACATCTGCTTCCGACAGAATGACAGAAGAGTCTCTTGTTGAACTGAAAATATGGCGGCAAGATTTGGCAAATCGGCGAACGAGGATATTGATGCTCTCATCTGCGATACCCAGCCCTAGACTAAGGATGTATAGACAGCTCACTGCAGGCAGCGGACAGGTGGTAACTCATTCAGAGATGGCACCACCGTCGCATCTTAGTTCCGAAAAATGTGGTAACCGAGTAGAGCGCGCACAGGTCGTTTGTATCCCCACTACTACTACCGATTTCACCCCTCCACAACCCAACGCATTTTGCGACGACGCCTGGTGTGAAACAGCCGTCCGCCTTATCCCCCCCACCGCACCCGCCTCCCTTCCGCAGGCTTCGTTCCCACAGACCCGACCAAGCTCTGGCTCTGCTCTCGAGTCGTCTTTCTGATGAGCTCTGCTCAAAGGACTTTTTATTGGGAGGGAGGGGCATATTTGGGCGCATATTATAAACAGGGAAATATTCGTTTATATTAATGCTTAAATTAAATATGCTGCAAACATATACACTGTTTTCAATGTTGTTAATTATTTAATTGATTATTATTGAAAGTTATTAAATTAGTTGACACACAGGTAACAATCCTAATTGTTATTTGAACGGTCCGAACGATGCATTTTTCTCAGAGAATCTTGTATAGAAATATCGAAAATATGTATTGTTTATTATGATCACAAATGTTTATACATCACTGTGGGATACATATATTAAATTCTACATTAATAAATTATTTTAATTAAAATGCGATCTTCTGTTCTTGGCAACATCGAAACTATTAAGGTCACAATATGAGCCCTCACTCTTATTTCGACTTCCAATATATGAATTAAGTTATTTTTTATACAAAAAACAAACAAATACGATAGGCATAACTTCATCTTCCAACATTTGTGTAAACTCTATAAAAAATACGAACTTTATTAACTATTCAGAAAGTGGAGAAAAATCAATAATTAAAAAAAGTCATGTTTGAAAAACTAGTGTTTGCTACATAATGGCAGAGACTTTCTTGTATTAGTTTCCTATTTTCTTGGTCTTGACGAGCCATTCGAACTTCCCTAATACTCTGACCAGCTGGCATCTATCGCTGCCCAGAGCATTTTTTAAACTTTTCTCAAATTTTTGGTTTCCTAATAGTAGAACAGAAATATTATTTTAAGAATATTTAAGAACAGTAGAACCTCGTCCTAAATGACAATTTTCATTACAAATATTTGGACCCGTTTATAAGAATATAGCATTTAAGAGCTACTGTAAATTTGAAATTAGAAGCTCCTTTTTACAGAAAGTTATTGAGTTTTCGAAAACTTTCATTCAAAGTTATTCGAAGCACTGTATCTGACAAATACTGTGATGTTTGCAGATTGCTGAAAATGTGCATACTAACGGTGTGAGATAGCTTTTAAAAAAATTGTGTAATTTTGAAAAAACAAAAAATACCACAAAATGAATTTAGTCGTATTCAAAAATTTGCAATTAGTTTTATTCGTTCGAAAAGTTTGAAAAAAAATGGAACCATTTATGGGAAAATGGCGTTTGAGCGTTCTTGAAAATGCGGAAATTTGAGTTTCCACAGAATACGGTTGTTTTCGAGAAACTTTATATCACATTATTTAAAGCACATGTATTAATAATGTAAACAAATTGTCACTAAAGCATATACTAACGACTTGAGAGAAGTCAAAACTAGTGGTGAAACAGGATGGCACAAACTGTCCCGTATTAGCTTTCTCTTTCCGTTGATCTCGGCTAGCAATTACGACTTGACACCTATTCAAGCCAGCTACCATCTATCGCCGCCCAAATTACTTTTTAAAACATTTTCTTAATCAATAATAAAGAATTGCGTTTCATCGCTACTGTAAATGCGAAATTTGAAGTTCTTTTTCACAGGAATCTTTTGTTTTAAAAAAACTTTATTTGAAGTCATTTCAAGCTCTTCCACACACAAATACAATAGTGTTTACAAATTGTAGGAAATGTGCATATTAACGGTGTGAGAAATCTTAAAAAATGACATTTGTGTAATTTTTGAAAAAACAAGAAAAAAACACCCCCAAAGAGTGCAATTGGCACTATCCGGTCGAACAATTTGAAGAAAAAATTTGAAGCCACAAGAAAATAGCGTTTGAGCGTTTCTGAAAATGCGGAATTTTGTGCTTGTTTTCACAGAAAATGGCTACGTTTTCGAGATTCTTTACTTGACATTATTTGAAGCACATGTACTTATAAATATAATAATGAGAACAAATCGCCGCTAATGTAAATATTAACGACGTGAGATGCAAGTCAAAAACATTATATTTTTGTATTTTGTGTAAAAGCAAAAGAATAGAGCAATATGGCGTTTATATCATCTCACACAGTAGATTTAGTACTATCCCTTCCAAAATTTTATAGAAAAAATTTGGAGCTTTTTTAGAGAAAATCTGGTTTTTGTATATTTTTTTTTCAAATTGCACATTTTGCACGCAATATTGCACGAAAACGACTAAAACTTTCAAAAAATGTGCAAAACCTTAATGAAAGACCTCACTTTGGGAAACATGTTATTTGGAGAAAAAATCTTTATCTTCAATTTTGTAGTTGTAGGAAGACGCCGAAAAAAATTGAAACTTTAGCAATTTTCAAAAATTCAGAGTTAACCGTGAAAATCGAACCAATGCTACCTTTGTAAGTGTATTTTACTCTATTCTTACCAGAAATTTAAAAAAATGGAGTCGTTTTTGAGAACATGTTGAAAATATCCGTGGGGCTTTTATGTAAAGTACTCCCAAAAATTAAAGAATGTTTTTCAAAATCAAAGAGCTTTGACTTAGGATAGATGGACACGGATTTCTTCAATTTGGAAAAAATCGTACGCACACTGAAGGACGTTTTGCTCTCAATTGGTTTTTCGGTATCAAGGACCATCAAAAGAGGGATTCTGGCTACACCGCGTGTTAGAGGATTCTTTTTTCTTAATTTAACAACTGGATTCCTCCGTTTTTTTCGTTATCATGGCCCCGCAATGAAATTTTTCAGCCTAAAATTTTCTGCCTTTTTTCGCGCAGCATTACATAACTTGCCCTATACTACATATATTACTCCGTATATACGTACGTATACGGGAAAGTTTACGTACGTATACGGAAAATTTACTGTAGTTACTGCCTGGGCAACGCCGGGTAGTTCAGCTAGTAGATTCTAAAATGATACTTTTAACTCATATTTTTTCGTATGTTTACGTTTCGAATTTTATCCTTGATGATGATGGTCAAGCAACTCTTTAAAAAAATTAATTTCCATGTTTCTGATACATTTGTCACTATACTTTGTATCATTACTATTTTGTATATTTAAATGATATTTCCATTTGCAATATTTTCGTCCCACAAAATTCCATGTAACATAGACGAAATTATTCTATTTTTATTAATTTTGAGACTAATATATATAAATAATGAATGAGTCCAATGTTAAATATATATATATATATATATATATATATATATATATTATATAATATATATATATAATATATTTGTGACTGCGGTTTGCTGTGAGTGTCGATCACGCTGGAAACTTTCGCAGCTTCGTAGAGGGAAATGGTAAGCTTTTCGTTCGGCGGGTCAGGCAGGCCAGGCCAGGCCAGCCCAGCTGGGTCGGCGGGAGCTGAGCGCGGCACCAACCTAGCGCCTGCCGTCACAATGGAAACACCTCCCCCTCTTCTTGCCCCTCGCCACCGCGGGTATTTCATAGTAGAGCTCTGCAATCAGGCGAAAACAACCGCTCGAGACTCTCGGGCTCCGCGCCGACTCTCGGCGAAGGGAGGGGGACCTTGCTTGGGGAGGAAGATATAGCTGTTTAACGGACATTTCGACCGGCCGCCTTGCGGCTCCCGCCGAGACTCGGGAGTCGCCGAGCGCCCGAGCGCTCGAGCGCTCGAGCGCTCGGCTGCTCGGCCAAGCGCCGGACTGCACAGTAGCTTCGCCCCTCAATGCATGTACGGGATATAAAGTCGCCGCACGTAGTGATCGCAACTCTTTCAATTCATTGTAATCGAAAGAAAATACAATTTCAATTAAACGATTAATTTGTTGAAATGTAACAATTTATCGATTGACTGGAAATAATTTTATAGAGACAAACACTACATTTTTTGAAAGAATTAAGGCAAACAAAGACTCTGAAAATAAATTTTAATTTTTTTTCTATATTTATAGTGCTTAAGGGAAGATAATTCGTTGCGTACCAATTGTAATGTTATTTAAGTTTCTTACAAACCCGAATATAAGGCATATTTATTAAATACAATGAATATTTGGTCATAATTTCACGAGTATATAAGAAAAAAATATGCTAAACAAAAATGAGGTGGGTACTATACTATTTTCCTTGCGTCAAAACGTCTTGTCATTGGGCGTAGTAATTTATTGTGAAATAGTTGATGTAAGCTGCCATGGCCTCTGTATTTGTTGACTCAGTAGGCGGTCAAACAACAGCGGTCACGGCACATCAGCCAAGTCCACGTAATAAGTCAAAATACATTATTTACTATGATATACACATGTTTAACAATATTTTAAATTCGGCAAAAGTATGTATTCACGAAATGATGCATATAAAGTTTTTATATGTACTAGTACAATGTTTTTCAATTACTCCATTATTGTACGTTTCAATACAAGATAAGCGATTAATTGTAATTAAAAAATCGTAAAAGCTGAAATTGTGAATCATTGGCTTCTGTGGAGTAGTATTGAAGCTCCACGAGACCCCCTTCCTTTGGGTGAACTACTGTGAACAGCGTGGCAGGAAGCGATAACAAAGGTTGTGCGAGGTGACTCGGTGGCTCCCACGCAGCGCGCCATCGCCTTTGTGACAAAATTCCCAGGAAAGGACAGGAAGCAGTTGAAAGAGAAGGGTCGAGATATGTGCACATAGCTTTCCTCGAAAGATATTGAGAAGCTCGCAAGATTATAAATAAAACTAAAAGTACAATGAGCTCAAAACAATGCTGGGGAGACTGAGGCACCCCGCGCGCCTACTGCCGGGTTAAGAAAGTAAGAACTGCGTCTCAGATGCCTGAAAATTACAACAACACCTACAACAAAAATATTTGGAAAAAGAAAACAAAATACAAAAGTGGAAGGGAAAGCTACTAATATATTTCATTGCACTTGCATCTAAATTTGGCAGAGCATTTGTATTTAAACCATATAAAATTAAGGAAAATTAATGATTTTATGTTCATTAGAATCAAATAGACAATTTCTGAAAAATCCAATGCCTAGTCATTACAAAGAACGGAATTTAACTCTAAAACTTTTGAATGCCTTTTCTTTGAAGTCACAGGCAAAACTGCAATAGATCCACTTGAGGTTCTCCAGCGCGTCCGGAGAGTCGATTTTTAAAGCTTTTTATTCTTTATTTATATTAAAATTTATTATTTGAAAATTAATATTAAAATTCGTCTTTATTTTAAATTTTGAAAAAACCAAATTATTGGTCATTTATTTTAAAAACCATTCAATTCTCCTTCCTTTTCCTGAAACTTGGCATTAGATATTTACTCCGACGTGTCGGCTGATTGTTACGTGGCGCAGTTCGCCTGAACGGGGTCCGCCGGTTGTCGAGTCGTGGCCGGTTGTGGAGACCGGCCGAGTCTCGGTCGGCCGCCGGCTCCCGGGAGTCCGCAATCGGCTGCGAAGGACAGTCGAGCGCGTGGTCTCGAGAGAAGAGAGGCGGGCGAGCGCTGGTCGGTAAAAATCGCGGAGAATGCAGACCTCTATTTCGTAGAAATCCCCACCACCAACAGCCAGGCAGAGAGCCCTTCGCACTTCGCGACGTTGGCACATCCTAGCGGTGGGCGAGAAACTATTCTAAGGACGTAACCGAAAACAAGCCTCGTGAGCCCTCTATATACATCTTTACTCTATGACCCAGCCTAAAAATTCACTAAGGAATAGGAAATGCATACGGAATACTTTTAAATCGTTTTGCGATGCCAGAGGATATCATCTTGCAAACGAATCTTCGAAGAAGGAGATTGCTCTAATCTTAAAAGAATGGGCATGCAATATTAGAAAATCTAATGGAGAATACAAGGAGTATACAGGTAAAATAGTGTGGAATGTCACAGCCAGAATAATTCAAGAAAAATATTAAAGTAAATATAATAAATGTAAATTCTTTTTTAGACGAAGAATTTAAAACTGCGAGAGAAGCAAGAAAAGCCAAGAGGAAACTTCCGGACAAACACAAGGTTTGTGCTGCCGCGTTGAAATCAGAAGAATATTAATCTATGATAGAATACCTGAAGAACCCCACGTTGCCGGGGTATTTATCATAATTTTGTATTAAACAGAAAGAGGAATTCCATCTATTCTCACCCTAAGGCAGAGTCTACTTGTATATATTCTACTGTATATTCCTTCCTCTCTCTGCCTTGCTCCAATCTGGAAATACCTGGTCTTCCGTACACAATAAACCACTTCTCACATAAAATTATTTAAATTTTAGTCCTATTGGGGTTCCTGACGCCAAACTCCTTTCTCTTTATAATTTAAAAAAAATCTAAACTAAAAAATAAAATGCATGAACTTACAACTTGCTATTCTGTTTGTGCAATTTTGATGTATTACGATACGATGTATTCGTATACCAATACTTTCAATCAATTGACACATTATAAATATTACTCTTTTTCATATTTTTTTCTTCTCGCGCGTGTATAAAGAGAAGTTTGAAATTTATTTTGTCGTATCAATCGACGTTTAGAAATAATTAAAGTAATTTTAATTGAATTCTGGTACCTTTTTAGGATCCTTGATAAATTGTGGCTGAGCGAAAGGAGTCATTAACCACTTATGCGATTGTAATATCTCCAAAAATCCAAGAACATGGTGGAACCCGGCTTGTCAACACTTTTTCTATTATTTAAGGTAACAATCTTCAAAAACAGCGTTGTCACACATTTAATTCCTCCAAATACCCATTTACCAATACTGTTTTACTTTAATTGTACTGCCGTTTTACTAAAAATTGTATTATTGCCGAACTTTTATTAATTTAATCATTCCTTCCACACCTAAAGGTACTCTCTACTGTACCACTCTCTACTATATTAAAGCACTACTCTAAAACATTCATCCCTCCGTCAGTTTCAGAATAACTCGTAAATTGCACTGTCGGTCGCCCAACTTTCAAATACTTCATAATTCTGCTTAATTTTCTACAACTAAACATATGTGTACACTCCTTTTATGGAATTTTTAACCCCATCCATCAAAAAATGATATCTTCCAAACATTTAGTCTCTTGGACACTTAATGCACTCACGCTTACACGCAATTAAAATGAATATTCATGTTACTTTTATAAATAAAGCGTAAAAAAACTATTTATTACTATTATACTAAGAAAAATATTTCGGGTTGGACAAGTGACAGTGAAAAACAAACAAACAGTCCTCTAAATACGCAATTCTGTACATTCATGAAATCGGTAATAGATCTCAGACGTCGTCTTCTGGTGGCGGGCAGCAAAACTATTGACATTGATGCACTCTTGAATCTGTGATGTAACGCTGGGCTGAAAATGTCTAGAAAAGTAATTATTTTGTGAACATATTAAGGTTTATGGTTACAAAACGTAGCCTATAGTACTCCAGACCGTTAAAGAAAGCTATCACAAAAGTTTCATCAGCATTCGTTCAGTAGATTCAGAGATAATGATTTTATCAGAGATTTATCATTTAACCCGGCTGCGGTCCTCAAATTTACTCCTTCTCAAGATCCTTGGGTTCAAATGGACCCATGTAATTTCTCTTGCAGATTATTTACTTTTCCAATGTTCATATTTAGTATTCTTAATAGGAAGTTAAAGTTAGACACCGAAATGTTAATTTTATACATTTATATTATTTATAAAGATGTGCAATAATTTAAAATAATGGACCCTGAACATGCGTGATAGCAAAATAAAGAAATGCTCATACAGAAAAATTGCATTACACACACGTACTACAAATGTGATTGACATTATTTTTACCTGTAAAAGTTTTTATTTAGAGCAACGAAAAGTAATTTTGTTATCAGTTTTGCAACACACTCCATTTTACCGTTTGTCGAATAGAATCTAAAAAAACCTAATTTTGAAGACGGTGAATTTTGCATCGGATTTCTAGTTTTTGACTTCTTTTGATGCCGAAGTTTATGTCAGGTAAGTTCTGCATTCAATAACAGCGTTGCAAAAGATTTCCCAAGTTTTCTATAAAATGTGTTATTTTTTATAACATTTTTATTAGCAATCCGAATTTGCTTCTGTGAAAAAAAACGTTGGAATTGGTGTGAAATGTTTATTTTGTCAGAAAGAACCACAATAGGCCACAAAAAAGTTTTTTCTATGAATAAGAACTAAACGTATCAACAGTTCCCTTTGTAGAATTTTAGGTTTTCATTATTTCTGGTTTCTTTTCTCCAGATTCGCAGCCTCTTGCATCATTGTAAAGGGTACTTTGAAGGACAACACGCTTGTTCGTACGTAGCACATACGATACTAATGTAACTCGTAAAATCGAAAGTAGAATATTAGTTTGTTGTGCCCTTTGTCTGGAGAAGTTTTGGCGGTATAGAAGATTTGTTTTTGTGCATAATGCTACCGAGAGTGATGTCCCGTTTGAGAAACTCCTGACCCAACTGGTACGATGTAAAGAAACTGTCAGGAGTTATATTGTTATCCTTCAGTAGTGAGGATAATTGTAGCACAACTTTTATTCCCAAATTTTGTTCTCTAGGTTGCCCTTCTTGTTTGCCAGAGGTTGTGCTTTCCACATGCAATGTGTTTCATTCAAAATTTCCCTCCGTATTTACCACGTCTTTGGCATGTGCTGCCGAAATAGACAATTGACTCGGAAACCGCCTAATTATTCATTGATTGTTACATACAATTGAAGATTGCACAATATCGGAAGAGGAAGAAACACATCAGAATACTATGTTCAAGTTTTAGAAAAACCGTCTCTCCGCAGTTTAGAGCGCTGAGATCGCTCCCAGCTGTTCGTAGTACTTCGATAGTGTTTTCGTAGTTTGATAGTATTATTCGACAAAATATTGTCATTGTACATCTTATGAGAAGATAAAGTCTCCAATGATAATACAATCCTTCCATATTTGATTTCTACAAATTTACCGAGTTATTATACGAAATTTCTAACGAGAGTTCAACATGAGAAATGTCACGGGTCCAAATGGACCCGAAGAACTTATGTGTAAAAACATTTATAATTCCTTTCGTACTGAAAATAAATGAATGACATTTTATACGCGGGTAGAAAACAGTCAAAAAATAATTGTCTTGGAGTATCAGAACGATCGCACCATTTTCTTAAGCGGCACAAGAAATTAAAATTTTATTTGGGTCGAAATGGACCCGAGGACCACAGCAGAGTTAAAACGTATGCGTGCAATACTAGAAACATTGTTTATGTGAAACCAACATTTTTAAAGCAACTGTAAAAAACACATTCAACAACAGAAACTTTCGTTCTATACAGGAATATACTTGAAGCATTATATTCACGCAAATAGTCACCCTTCCACCCTTCACCTTTTCGCAGCCTTACAACACTTTGTCTGTACTAGTATACGAGAAAGCAAAATGTGTCACTACAAGACTTTCTACAAAACAAATTACGAGAGGCCTTTGAGTTCGGAAAAAATGAGGGAATATAAATTTATTTTATTTGTATAAATATCTAACACTTTTCCCTCCAAATCGACAATCAGATATGAGAACAGTCATGTCCCAGGTATTTCGTTCATCTCCAGACGTTGTGATCTGGCAAGTTGAAAAGTCAGCGGAGAGCCCCGACCGCGTGTGATTGCCTATAATGCTCCGCCAGTGGCAGGGTACATTGCCTGGCTCCCTTCCTTACTATGAATTAATCTTCCATGTAGTATATATTTTAAGTACTTTCGCCTTCAGGTAATAGCGACCTCATGTATTTCGACAATTATACAGGATCCATTTTACCACTATTACACTTGTTTAACGGAATGAGTTCCCCCTCGGCACCGAAGTGAACTTTACTGAAACACTCTGCGAGGTCACGCTCGCTGCAGTACAACATTCAACATTCCAAGATTAAAAGATGCCCTCCCCTTCATTTTGGAGTTAGCTTAGGTCCTTAGGCCCCTAGGCCGTTTTCGGACTCCATTTTTGCTCGTATTTCATGGTACTGTTTGAGTTCATTTCGGTTTCTCTCCCTTTTACAGGTAGGGGAGGCAGCTCCCTCACATCACTCCGTGAAGATGTATTCCATACTGCATTATTAGTCCTGTATTGTATTATTCCTAAGTATTATTTTCAAAACCATTCAAGTATTGTACACTATTAAATTCTTTATTCAATTCCACGTTATATACTCGTACCATTATGCCCTACAAATGTTTCCCCATTGCATCTCCTTTTTCAGTTATTTGTTCAATGATTGCGACCTCCACCGTCTCCGTGATAAGGGAGAGGGATTTTTAATAATCTCCCTAGGATGTTTGGTAGCTCAGCCGGGATGACGGTGGGCCACATAAAAAAATGAAATTGGTGGGATCAGGGACGTGGGTTCTCTACACTACGGTCTCGCAAATCATTCAGATTAAAACACAGATTTCTTTAAAAAAACTTACTATAATCTTGAGAGGAAACATTTGTGACATAGAAATCTCATACTCTTGACACTCATAAATACATAGAAAACATAAAATACGCTGTCAGTTGCTGAAAATAGAATACACAAAAAATTCATTGCCGGGCCATGATAACGAAAAAGTGAATAAAACAAGTTGCTAATTTAAGGCAAAAAATCCTCTACCATAACGTAGCCAGAAACCCTGTTTTGTGGGTCCTTGATACCGAAAAACCAATTGAAAGGAAAACGTCCGTTTGTCCGTCCGTCCGTCTGTCAACACTGCTAGCGCCTAAACCGCACGTACGATTTCTTCCAAAATGGATAGTCCACGGTCGATCTTGTTCTAGTCAAAGCTTTGGGATTTTGAAAAGGATTCTGTAAAATTTGGGGGTACTTTACATGAAACCCCCCCCCCGGAAATTTTGAAAATTTTCTCTAAAAGGGCTCCAAATTGTTTCTTTAAATTTCTTGTGTGAATATAGTAAAATTCACTTATTAAGGTGGCATAGGTCCGATTTTCACGGACAACTCTGAATTTTCAAAAATTGCAAAAGTTTAAACTTTTTTCGGCGTCTTTGTGGAACTACAAAATTGAAGATAGAGATTTTTCTTTAAATAAAATTTGTTGTACAAAGTGTGTTCTTTTATTAAGGTCATATACATTTATTTGAAAAGTTTAGTAGTTTTCGCGCAATATTGCGTACAATATGTGCAATTTTAAATAGTTGAAAAAACAAGATTTTCTTAAAAGCAGCTCCAATTTTTTTCTTTAAACATTTGGTAGGTCTAGTTTCTAATGTATTTTATGAGATGACAAAGCTATATTGCTGTATTATTTTGGTTTTTCAAAAATTGCAAAAATTTAATTTTATTGACTTGGCTCTCGCGTCGTTAATTATTAATTAATTAACATTATCCTTGATTTGGTGACAATATTATATTAAAACGTACATGAGCTTTAAATAATCTCAAGTAAAGTTTCTCGAAAACACAACCCTTTTCTGTAAAAACTAGCACAAAATTCCGCATTTTCGGAAACGGTCAAACGCCATTTTCTCATAAATAACTACTATATTTTTCTTGAAACTTTTGTAACGGATAGTGCTAATTACATTCTTTAATATGACGTAAAGTTTATTTTGAGTAATGTTTTGTTTTATCAAAAATTACATAAATGTAGTTTTTTGAAAGATCTCTCACATATTTAATATGCACATTACTAGTTTGTTAATATAGCTATGAGTGTACGTGCTTCAAATAACTTCAAAAAAAAAGTATTTTAAAACTCAAAAATTTTCAGTGAAAAGGAGTTTAAAATTTCGCATTTTCAGTAGCGCTAAAACGGAATTTTCTTTAAAATGACACATACTTTTTTAAAAGAAAATTGCCATTTAAAACTAGGTTTTTTTGTTCTTTAATATTCTAAAAAGAATATTTCCGTTCTACCAATAGGAGACCGAAAAAGTAAGAAAATGACAAAAATGTACTTTCGGCGGTGATAGATGGCAGCTGGCAAGAAAGAGTATGTGGCAATTCCATATAGGTAGCGAAGACCGAAAGAAATAGAAAACTAATATGGGAAAGTCTGTGCCATTCTGTAGCACCACTAGTTTACTTTCCCGTATACGTACGTATACACGGAGTGATATACGTATAATAGGGAAAGTTATGTAACGCTGCGCGAAAAAATGGGGAATTTTCGGCGGAAAAAATTCATTGCCGGGCCGTGATAAAGAAAAAGTTGATAAAACCAGTTGCTAAATTAAGGGAAAAAATCCCCTAACACGTGGTGTTGCCCTCTTTTGCTTTTTGAAAAATTGCCAAAAAACTTTTTTTTGGCTTGTCTCTCATGTCGTTAATATTTACATTAGCGGCGATTTGTTCACATTATTATAATGATTACATGTGCTTTAAATAATGTCAAATAAAGTTTCTCGAAAATTGATAAGTTGTCAGTGAAAACAATCTCAAAATTGCGCATTTTCAGAAACGCTCAAGCACCATTTTCTCAAATATGGTTTCAAATTTTTTGTTTAAATTGTTCGAACGGATAGAGCTTATTGGACTCTTTAATATGGCGTAAAGTTCATTTTGGGGTATTTTTTGTTTTTTCAAAAATTAAAAAAAAACTTTTTTCAACGTTCTTTCATATGGTTAAAATGCGTATTTCCAGAAATTTGTAAACAATATTGAATTTGTGAGTGTAAGTGCTTCAAATGTTTTGAAATGAAGTTTTTCGATGAATCAAAACTTTTCTGTAAAAAAGAGCTTTAAATTTTGCATTTACTGTAGTGCTTACACGCCATTTTCTTGAAATGGCTCCAAATTTTTCAACGAAAATTGCCATTTAGAGCAAGGTTTAATTTTTTTATATTCTTAAAATAATAGTTTTGTTCTACTTTTGGAAACCCAAAAACGTCGAAGAAAATGTCGTAAAATGGAGACGATAAATATAGTCGAAAAAATGTTGTGCGGCGATAGATGGCAGCTGTCATGAGTATTGGCAAGTCCGAAAAGCTAGCCAAGACCAAACGAAACAGAAAACTAATACGGGAATGTCTCTGCCATTCTGTAGCACCACTAGTTTGTTATCAGGTCCCGGCAATGAATTTTTTTCCGCCGAAAATTCGCCTTTTTTTGTTCAGCATTACATAACTTTCCCTATACTACGTATATCACTCCGTGTCCTTATTGCTTTTATCTTAGCGAAATTGTAGCTGAAATGGCCTAACTCTAAGCACAGGTGTCACTGTCACGTCCTTGTTGTGCACTGATTACTATTTACACTATTTACATTTTATCTGCTCAATCACTTCACTATCTTCTTTGACAGGGTGTAGGGGCATCGAGGGGCTCCGGGTGGTGGCGCGGGAGTCTTCAGGTGAAGATTTGCCTCCGCCAGATGATCGGGCATCGGCCGAGGCGGCCCCCGCCGGGCACCGCTTTATTTATTTACACACACGGCGGTACTCGGCAGATACGTATACGGGAAAGTAAAAATATAGTTTATTTTTCAAGTAAGGTGTTTTGATCCAGATGCTTTGTGAGAATGTCTGATTCCATGCCGGCGGACTTAACATGATCTAACTTGATTTCGCCGTTCAACAAAGAATCCTATAAGATTCTTGAGTAACCATTTCTTCTTCAAGAAAGTCATTCTAGGAATTTCAACGCATCTAAAAACCACCGTGTAGAACCTCTCCAAATCTCGCCGTCCGGCGGAGTAAGCTAACCACCCACTCACATGTCAAAAACATGCACTACACGTACGGGGCTAATGCTCTTACCGTGATGCGCTCGGAAATAATAAATAATCAGTCAATTGGAAAAACTTAAGCGTTCGCAGACCTCTATAATCATGGTTTTGTACAGTGAGGTTTCGAGGGAAGAGGGGAAAAGTAGCCGCCTGCATTCTTCGATCAGATTACAAGATGCGAGACATTGCAATATCTAACTCGATAGAGGGATGCATTCTCTTCTTGGTTGACATCTATCCTTGCCGTTTTTTGAACATTTCTACGAATATCCGTTGATGGGTGCCCGTGCGACCATGAATAAGCCAGCCACTAGTATAGTATAAAGAAACCACAAAATATTTTGTATGGAGCGAAATATCGCACAAGACAAGTACTACAAGGATACAAATGTCCACACTCTGTACGATCACATCCAACTTTGAGACATTGTTTTCAAGCCGTTCTTTCACCCTTTGTTGTCCTTTCACTTTTGCGTCTTCTTCGTCTGGCGGTCCGATGTCCCGCGTCACGGGACTTTCCTTTTTCCTGGTTCAGGTCCTTTGTCCCGTGGGGCGGGACCTATATTTAACTCTGTATTATTTCACTCAGGTAAATGGCACCGGTTTCCTGTACAACTAATTACCTTCAGACGAGATTAGGCAGTATTTTCCTCCTTTGTAGCCAGACTTTGCCCTTTTTCATGTTGTTTAAAATCAGTTTGCTTACGAGGTTTCAGTTGAACTTATGGTGACATCGAGAAGTAAATGTTCGAGATTGTCGAAGCTTGAATTGTGTGAATCGGTAAACAATTCTGTGAGTTAACAATCTTCAGGAAAGTAAGAATTTGAAAACATTTTCTCGAGATATTCCGAGGAGTGTGAAGAAAATGACAGTAATGATAAGTCGGACTTCGTTCATACAATGCAATATACAGGCGTTATTTGTAATAATGTTTGGTGCGGAGAGCTTCACCTCAAGTTACAAAATTATGTATTATGAATTAGGCAAATAAATTAAAATGTTTTGTTTGTAATAATACGAAAAATAATTTGAAACCCGAGTACAGTTTCTTACGCCGCGGCACGCCGGACCGGTGCAACCAGCTACCTGGGGATTTAAAGGGTCCGCAACGAGGAAAACGCTGTGTCCCGCCACACGGGACAGAGGACCGCAAAGGGTTCATCCAGACATCTTCATCACGTTGGAACCCTAAGGCCTTTGTTGACTAGAGTTCAACATTTTTTGTATTGCCAACTCTATTCCTCCCATACGTTTTTATACAAAGGCTGCTTTATTGAGATTTTCCGTTATTTGAAAGCTGTTGCCATTTAATCACATCTCCTCTTTCGTAACATAACACTATACCGCAATGCTATTTTGTGGATCTATGATACCGAAAAAAATAGTTACGGTTAAACGTCTGTCCATCCGTCCGTCCATATCTTTATAAACAAGGTTAGCGGCTAAACAGTAAGATGGATTTTCACCAAATTGATATTCATAAATCGATCTGGTTGATCTCTTCGCCCCTTGAAAACGTATATTTTGAATGTTAGGAATACTTCACCTAAAGCCTCAACGACTTTTTCAATTTTTTTTCGGATGGAGGAAAGTACCATTATGCAGTCTCTGGAAAGTACTCTTATAAAATAAATCAGGTCTGATTTTGTTCAGTCGGAAGTATTTTCAAATAGGGGGGGCGATTATAGACTCACTTTAATCCTCACCCCTTCCTGTCAATCAATCAATATATATATATATATATATATATATATATATATATATATTGTAATTTATATAGATTATAAATTATATTATAAATTGTAATTATATAATTTATATAGTAACTATTTATACTTTTAGAGTAATAGTTTATAAATATATTCAGCAGAGAATTTTGTTGTATTGCAACAAAGTTTTCGTTCGAGCCGATGACACATTTAGCATGAAGAAAATAACACTTTTATATCGTGCCATTTTTTATTAAATTTTTTATTCTTTCTTAACTATAGGACATCGGACGCGGCGTATCGTCTATTTGGGTAAAGTATTTTCTGAGAACATTCATATTTTCGAACGACGAAAATACAAAAGAAAAGTCGGATACTTAACGTGAGATTTTATTGCCATTTATTTTGATTTTAGGGGGTCGGCGACCCTATAATTCTACGATTGGGGGGTCGCTCAGACCCCCCGACCCATACTTCCGACGTCCCTGGTTCTTTGAAATTGAAAAACTTTCAAAATTGTTCGCCGCCTTCCTTCAATTTCAATATTGAAGACACATTTTTTTCTTCCAGTAAAATCTGTTCTTCAAAAATGGATCTTCAAAAGATGTCATGAAGATAAAAAATATTAATAATTTATGTGTAATTTTCGTGAAATAAAGTTAATTTTAAACATAAGATTTTCTCAAAATCAGATTCAATGTTTAGTACGGATAGTGTACTGCATTACACAACATAATAAAACACAGAAACGCAAACTGAATGCACTGGATTACACGTCTTGAACGCCATTTTGATGAGTTCTTTTGAATTTTCAAACATTACGCAATTAGATTTCTTAAAATGTCTCTGTCATTAATATTTACATTACGGGCATATTTATTGCATTTGTGAATATAAGAAATTCAAATTATATCTAGTGAAGTTTCTTGAAAACAATTTTTCTGCAAAAATGAGCTTAAATTGAGCATCTTCCGATGCTTTGAAACGTCATTTACTCACGAACGATTTTTAAATAAACATTTATATATATAGGATCTAATTTGACTCTTCGAGTATATTCTTAATGACATATTTGAAGACGGCTAATACGGAACCGAATAATTGAGAAAATGAGAAAAATTGTCTTTTAGGTGCCAGTATGTAGCAGCTTGAAAGGGGGTGGGGTAATACCGAAAAGCTAGTATACACTAAAGAAATTAGAAAACAATCTAGTAGGAGAAAGTCTGTGCCTTTCAGTAGCACCATTAGTTGTATCATGTACACTAACCAGACACTTGCATTTCTTCTCTCGCTAATATTTTTTCGTCTCTCCGCAGGTACGTTCTTTGCTTCAGTGAAAGCTTAATGAATCCCATTTATTCCTGGCATGACATCGTCTTTGTACTCTATTATCATTGCTCAGCACACGGATACAAGCTACAAGACGATTATTGCAGCGGTGCGGCAGCAACTCTTTCGGGAACAGCGGACACCGCTTTGGTGCCTGTAAAACGTCGCCTTGACGAATAGCGGCAATTTTTCGCTACGCAGGTGAAGTAGGAGAAACGGAGCAGTGGTTTAAAGCTTTGGGGAGCCCAGCTTGGAGCTGCGGCAGGCACAAGCTGATTCATTGCGGACCTTTTCGTGTGCGTCACGTTTTCTCGCCCCCACCATGGAGAGCTATCTGGGACGGACACGAGATATACGCGCCTTACTCAGGAAGGGAATTAAGAAAAATTGAAGGCACGATCTGTTGAGTGGTTGACGGTCGTTAGACAGTTTTCGATTAAATCAACCGCATTTTAACGAAATCATTGTGATTTCTTTAAAACGCGTCTTTCAAACTATGTATTTCTCAGCAATTTATAAATTTCTTCATACCGTGTATTTTTGGATCTTCCTTTGTTTCTTCTTCCCAGGTCAATTCCAATTAAATATTTGTTTTGGTATGCGATTTAACTCCATGACCAAACTATATTAATTGTTAGAATTTTCAGAATCTAAAATGAATTTATTTTTTCATTTTTTAACTTATAATTCTATTTTTATTTTTTTGCATTCTTGATACTCTTGCAGATTTTCTTAAAATATTCATTTCTATGGATAGTAAAGCCTTTTTAATGTTTGTTTCTCATGATGCAAAATTTTGACTATCAAATCCCATGATTTATCAAATTTCCATAATTCTGACCATGTGCAACCGCATTCTGAAAAAGTGTCATATGATTCCTGAATTTGCTCGTATTAGAAATGTTTTGTCCCATAAAATATTATTAAACATTTTTATTAATATTTGATTACGTTACATTAATGATCGTCGATTAATTATAATTGATTAAAGTATTTACGGATTATAGACAGTCAATTTGAATCAAAATGTTTAATAAATTGGCACAATGTTTCACAGACGGATTTGTCTGCTTCTTCACGTCCATCACTAAATAATACCAATAAATTACCAATAACATTAAAATCACACGAAGTTTACATAAGTTTTGTACAAGATATAATAAATGAATAGATGCGTAGATGGTACGAATAAATATGTATTTTGACCATAAAGGATCAATCAATATAGATTTCAGGAATTAAAACTTCAGTATAAATACATTTATTTTTGGCTCAACGTTTCGCACGTTTAGTACGTGCCTTGTCAAGAGCAATACAATGGCAACGGTTGACAATGGTATACAAATTGACATAAAATAATGGAATACAAAATTATTGAGATAAATATTTACATTGGTTTTACATCAAAGCATAACATATCACCAAAATGCTTGAAGGTATATCAAATCAAGTGGTTACATTCGGAGGATTACAATTATGGAGGGCAGCACATTTCGACACGTTAAGGAATTATACTAATTATAAATATTTCAAATAATAGAATGAACAGTGGGATTGGCAAAAAAAATATACAATTATGGAAGTTGGTGCAGTATTAGTGTCTTATAAATTAGATTTTTTGTACGTCACTTTTTGTGTTCATCGCATTATTTAACATGATATACATCATTTCGGCAATTAACCTTTTTAATGTTTGTTTCTCATGATGCAAAATTTTGACTATCAAATCCAATGGAGTGGTTAAGTTCTGTTTTATGTTTGGTCAAAGAGGTATATAAATCTGCATCTTTGTTGATGACACATTTATGTTGGTATATCCGTCTGCTGTTATATTGTATAGTTTCCCCAATGTACACCTGCTGACAATCATTACAAGGAATGGAGTATACAACATTAGATTTCTCTCCTAGTTTAGGTTTATCTTTCTGCTTGTCATAAAGATGGCTAGTCTTATTTAGAATGTAAAATACAATGTCTAAATTCTATTTTCTGCAATAGGCTATTACTTTATTATTGACAGGTTTATAAAATGGTAAGGGTATTCGTAAATTATTAATGCTGGCAATCAGTGGCGGCTCCTAAACTTCAGGCCAGGTAGGGCACAAAACAAAAAGCTAGAAAATAACTAATAAAAATTTTATTTTGAAGTTTAAGCGCTGTAAACTGAAAAACACTTGAAATTCCTCATTGGTTTCTCACATATTAACTAGGCAGAGTGAGAAGAGAGAACAATTCAATTGAAACAACAAACGCTCACGATCAAGAAAAAAAAATCTCCCAGAATCACAGCTGCTGATATTATGAAGATTACGCGGGTCCTGAGCTAATCAGCATTTCATTTCTCAGACACTACGAGCGTTGTTTGTACATCTGTAAAGTGGCGCTTGCAGTGGCAGTCACAAAAAACTTGTGACCGTGAAGGGCCTTAAGGGAGCATTACCCCCTCCCTTTTTTCCTCGCACTATGAGGAAAAGCTTTGCTGAACGGGAGGGAGCTGGTCACACGAAGCTTGCGGACTTCGCCCTGTTGCCACAACTACCTCGTTATCAGCGCTGTGAAATAGTATCGATATCGCCCGTGAAAACCTTAACGTAAATTCTCTAGAATTATTACTCGATAATATGACACGCATTTCAGTGCACTATTAATATTTTGCTTTACAAGTGGGAGGGCACGTGACCATGTGACCTTATGGTAGAGCCGCCACTGCTGGCAATTTCTTTAGATTTTTAATATATTTATCAATAAAGAATGATGGGTAGAGATTGTTTTTCATAATATTTTCGAGTATCTTTAGATTTTTGTTGTGAAATTCAGGATTAGCTAACTTTAGTGCGGAATCTACAAGATTGTATACCATGGCTATTTTTTGATTCTTAGAATGATTGAATAGATACTTTAGAACTATTCCTGAAAAGGTTGACTTTTGATACCAGTCTGATATAATTTTATTTTGCTTAACAATTAATTTAAGATTTAAAAAACTAATTTCTCTATTGTCGTTCTCAAATTCTATGGTAAAGATTAACCTGGGGTGGAATTTGTTATGTATGTCGATTAAAGTGTCTACATTGTATTGATGTAAACAAGTAATCAAGTCATCCAGGTACCTATAATAAAATAATACATGGATGTGAATTTGTGAAGAGCAGAAGACTTCTATTTGTTCCATGAGTAGATTGGCAAGTACAGAGGAAACAGGAGACCCCATTGCTAATCCAAAGGTTTGTAGGTAAATTTTTTTGTTGAAAGAAAATTCGTTATTATTTAAAATAGTTCTTAAACCTATTAAGAATTAATCTAAGGAGATGGAAGTGTATTTACTAATGTCAGACCAATGTTCCTAAATAATATTATCAAATAATTCAATTGGGATGTTGGTATATAAATACTTAGCATCCTAAGAGTCACCATCATCAGGCCTTTAACTATAATATAATGTTACTTAGTTACATGATGTCAATCATAACCTATAAGATGAAATAATAAAATTACAAATATGTTAAAAACAACTTATCAAAGCTTTAAATTTCTACAAACTTGCATTAATTTTTGATTACACTACACTAAATAATGTGAAGGCAAGCACGTAGTAGGAGAAATTCCATACTCACATGAAGCTGTAGACTATAAACATTTTTTGGACAAAAGAAGAAATTTATTCTTTTCCTGCTTGCTCAACTCAGACCACTCCTACTTCTGAGAGAGTACGGACAAGACCAACTACAATACATCAGACCGTAACACAAAAAAAACATGGCCGCCATCGTGGGCGAAGCCAAGCGGCTCTCTTCTGCTACTACACCACGATAACGTGACGTTTTCACTGGACTGTCGACATGATTTGAATTAATAATGAATAGATTACGAATATAAAAAGCATTTTCTGATACAATTGGGTAATATTTTCTCAATAAATTTAAATTCAGAAATATTGGATGGTAATTGCCATGTAATAAAACATCAAACACACTTGACAAACATGAAAATCAAATAAAAGTGAACAAAATTAAAATATAATCAATATTAAAATAAAAAATATTAAATTACCTTTATTATCAAATTAATAATAAGCAAAATAGGTCGAAGAAGTAAATTTCGAACATAACCACAATTTTAGCTTACTGCGGAATTGCCAGAAGGTAAATTATTTTCACAATTTCTTTGAAAACTAGACAAAACCATGGATGTAATACATTCAAGCGATTTGAAAAAAGGACATACCTCTATTTACTGGCAAGTTTTAAGACTTTTCGCCTGAGTTAATTGCATTTGGCATTGGCACTTTTTCTCTTGGTATGTTTACTTTCCAGTTTCTTTGCAATTTCCTTCGACACACACTTTTCATTAAGTACCTTGGTGTAGTTATTAATGAAAATATTTGCTAAAACCTTAATGCTCTTTGATACAACTGTTCTCAACACACCACATTCACACTGTTCATCTAGATTGTAAACCATGTTTTCTATTAACTCTATTCCTAATTCAACTACTGCATTTCTTTGGTTGCTTAGCTTGAGGAATTCAGATTCATATTGATCACTAATTAAAGTCTGAAAAAGTCTATAAATATTACAACACAAGGAGAAAATCATTGAGGAAGGACACTTTAAATCACCTCTGTTTAATTGAGTAAAATGCTCAAAAACTTCCCTGTCACAATCTAAAGTTATATCTTTTTCAGTCTGCAATATTGCAATACAATAATCACACTGTCTATATTTCCTTAATTTTTCAATCACTTTCGAGCTGGTGTAACTGGCAATACAAATTAAAATCTGTTGTGTTACTAGGGGGAGTGCAATATTATGTATGTCTTGTATTGCAGGTTCCACCATATCTAAATTGCCTGTGTCTTCATTACTGTGACTTATTTTCTCTACAAAGTCATTTAAAGTAAATTCACCATGTTTTGCAGACTTCATTTTCAATACACTTAAGATTTTAAGCTTTCTTTCTGACTCTAAAATTTGTTCAACACTAACATTATATGTACAACCACTTCATCGTCTATAAGCACCAAACCTCCCTTCTAAATTATCTGTTTGAAATTTGACAGTAAGCACATAAGACCACTTGTACTTCCTGAAAATATATTTACACAATTCAACTACTGTGGTTAACTTATGAGTCAAGGCAACATATGTTTCATGTGTGAGTTTTCCTTCAGTTTGAGAAACATGCCAGATGTTTAAATATGTTTTTAAACTCACAAGAAAGGAAAGTTTATCATCATCTGGTCCTCTGATAGGATGTGCATCCTCATTTCTTGAATAAGTGCCTTTCATGGGATGCTGAACATTTGAAATTGACCACCACTTAGCCATTAATTTTAAAAACTGAATTGTACTATCAGAGATAGCAACACCATTACTTTGAAGCATTTCTAAAGCAATTATATTCTTGGGATCAAAAATACTAACTGCTAAAGATACATACTGTCTCTCTATTTGTGTTGGGTACAGAGCTTTCCTACATATATTGGGTGCCAGTTTCAATACCATCATCTTCTCTGAATGAAACAGTTCTTTTAAATCAGAAAATTTTGCCTGAGTAGTTCTAAATGCACATACTGACTTTGTACCTTCGTTTGTACTTAACATTTTATTTACAGCTGGAAATACTTTATCAACATTAGATATATTAAACGTTTCATTTGACCTGTTCAACCAATTATTTCTGATGCACTTTAATAAGTGAACGCTGTCGAAAAGAAGAAAGAATGGCTTTGATGAATCTGCTGCTGGATTTTGTATACATGGTTTTAGACCATTATCACCACACAGAAGTTCATACATTTTTCTGTTTGTACTGTGATTATCACAAATCAAACACACAACATCATCTCCTGTTTCAGTCATGGTATTTAACACTTCAAGTGTAAGTTTCAGTAGTGTGTCAGCACTCATTTTTTTCACCGGGAAAAGGCCTACAACATCTTTATTTGCAGAATATAATGAGGATATCATAAATACCTGCAAAGTACTAGCAGAATCAGTTTGTGTACTGTTTTCAGCCATTCATAAAATTCTACCTGCTTTGTATGACAATTTAGATTTAACATAAATTTAATCAAGCATCAATGCCACAACTTTATCATCGTCATTTAAAAATTTATTTTTTTCCCTTAAAAAAGCTTTCTGGGAAGAACCAATACCAGGACTGCTGGGACCCATTTTACACAAAAATTTCCTTAAATACACATGATGAGATAACTTCATCACATTTGATTTTCGTAGTAACTGGTAAGCACCAGGAAACGAAAAACACAGAGTGGCCGCCCAAATCAATAGTTCAGGAGAGTACCTCACTTGAAGAGATACAACAAGCTCCAACTGCTCCAGGGCAAATTTCACTTTCCTTGTTGTTTCTTCACTAATGTCACTGTTTAATTCAAGGTGGTTTCTCAAGCAGTTTACCAATAATTTGATTTTACCATTTAAATTAATGGCAGTGTCTGAATAATTGCTAAGATGACTGACTAGCGTGTCAAACTTAGACCATTTGTCATATTTCAATTCTTTTTGTCCCTCTGTTTCTAAAATAAATTCAAATTGTTCTGTAGGCAAGCACACACTTTTATGGAACACCTGAACTCCCAAAGAATTTGAAATTTTGAAACTCAGTGATATTGCAGGTATGTCATTGAATGAGGCATCATCGATTTTTGCAAACAATACATAGTCTTCCTTCACTATTACACTAATTGGTTTTACACATTTTTTCTCAATACCATTGCAAAATATACTGAAATTAGAAATTTTGTCGCCTTCACACCACTGCTCAAAATTATCTTCGTCCCTCTTCATAAGTTCCTGGACCCTATCTTCAGGATTTCGTCTTTTCTTCGTCACAGTCACTGTATGGTAAGAAGGTTGATTCGGAAACACAGTGGGATATGCATCATCTGCCAGTTTATAAACCTTCCGGGGAATTCTGATGTCTTCACCGTTTGCCACACGAAAAATACCTTCTTTCACAATGAACTTTTCGTCGAAGTGTTTAATGCATACTTATGCATTATCAGTCACTTTAAAATGATCACGGTGAATACTTTTCACCCACTTTTCCCGCAAAATTTTGTCTCTAGGAAATTTAAAAGTTGTGGTGTCTGATGAACTATAATTGCTCTTGCATCCGGGTACAGAGCATTTACGACCCATTGCAACTTTTAACACTTAACATGCAATAGTCACAAACTATCCAGTTTTTAGAGAGTGAAGAATATATTACACCTCTCGATTATTACTGTTATCACGCAATTTCCACTAACAAACACATCAGAAAGCTCCTCGCTGCTGCTCGTACGCACATGCAAAGCCACAAGCAAGCCACATGACTCCCATGTGTCCGCCCACGACTGACGCCATTTTGTTGCATATCGATTGCTGCATTCTGGTCTGAGATATTGTAGTTGGTCTTGGTACGGACATGAATGTTTCTGGGTCTCAAAAATTCTGGGAGGGGTAGCGGTATTTATTTATTTATTTATTTACGTCAAAAACAGTTAAAAACTGCGTATGACGAGCTATGGGGAGAAGTGAATTTTGTGCACGTTTTCATAATTCTGTGGTCTCTATCCTAAACCATATTCTAGTCGAATTTTGAATACAGAAAAGAGAGTTTTTTTCGAGTTTTGTTGACAAAATATTCGCTCCTATATAATAAAATATATTTTCAAAGGTAAATTAGCTATAAATTTCTGCCCTGAACCCTCATGTTTTTCATGAAAGAATAATACTTTTTGCCGCGATAATATGAAAAACGATAATTTGAATAACTATATTTCCCACTGAAATTCAGAAGACGTGCACAAATAATGAAGTTACATTTATGTCCAGAAGCAAAACAAGGGACCATCTCAGCATTTGCTCAAGGATCAGGGAAACTGGACGAAAAACCTGATCGAGATGGGGGCCATCAACCCAAGATGGGGGCCATCAACCAAGGGAGGATAACTTTATCAGAATGAACAGTTGAAAGACTTTTGAATTTTCTACTAAATTTTGTTAATATCGAATTATAGCTTCGTGAAAACTGATTGCATTAAAGATTACAATTAATCGAAGGGTAAAGTTTTATAAATAATGATTCGAGAACTAGTCTCGACCACCAGTTAGGTTCTGTAGCTAAAATTGTGGGATTGAGAAAATCAATAAAATGATCGTGTTTTATTCTGTGGGCTGTTATGAAGTTTTGTTTCCCGAAGGGGAAATTGATGTTATTTTTATGTTCTTTGATCCTATCTCCAAACCTCCTCCGAGTTTGTCCGATACATATTAGATCACAATCTGAACATTTTATGGAGTATACAGAATTGAGTCTATTTAATTTATGAATCGGATCCTTCACATGACGGACTACATTAGATTTATTTATAATCGTATTTACAAGGATCATATGGTTGTTGACACTCGGAACAAAAGGCAGCGAAAATATAATTGTGTTTAATGTAGTGTAATCAAGAATTAATAAAAGTTTGTAGAAATTTAAAGCTTTGATATGTAGTTTTTAACACATTTGTTATTTTATTATTTCATCTTATAGGTTATGATTGACATCATGGAACTGAGTAACATTATATTATATTTAACCCTAGAGCGGGCGCGCCTATTTCAGTTACGGTAACGGGCGCGTGATGAACTTCGTTCACCATTACGAATTTTTGAACTTTGCAAAAGGAAGATGAATAAAATGTAGATAAAATGTTCATGAATTTATTTTTGACACTTTTCAAACATACAATTACTGAAGTAAATGGAAGAATGAATTAAGTTTCTATTGCTAAACGTAAATGATCTAGTGTACCAGCTGTGTCTCTAATAATTAGTATTCCTCTTCGGATTTGCTTGCATCCAAATTTTCACAATTCACACACTTTATACAGTTTTTGGAGTGCTTTTTACATACAAAGTTGCAGCATATATCACACTTCATTGTTGTTACTTGGTTTTCTTTTCTTGTACATTGGATACAGCGACCTCTCTTTGCAGGTGTTGTCCTCAGTTCCACTTCTGTACCTTCTGTCTGATATTTTTTAAAAAATTGACTTATGTCTGAAGGTAAAGTTTTTATTTTAGAACGTTCGACTATCCAAGCCTTCATTAATTGAAATGAGAGGTTTTTCAGGAAAACACGCCTCTTTATCAACGGATTTGCTGGATTTGCGTTGTAAATGACTTGAGCATTTATACCTCCAACATTCAGTAATGTATAAAAAAGACACATGGTCCATCTGTTGCATTTACGAGCCACTGAATACTTTGCTTCCATCTGATCTGATGTATCGACACCTCCTTTTGTCATATTGTAGTCTAGAATTACGTGTGGCTTCTTACTGTTGCTGTCTACCAAAGCTTCATCATGCATTGAAGACATGAGCAACACTGCTTTATTTTTCTTTGGGACATGTGATATTAGCATAATGTTGAACTGGAAGCCAAACAATGTAGATCCTACAGCTCTGATCTTTTGAGGTAGGAATTCTTTGGGAATTTCTTTCATGTTTTTTCTACATGTGCCTATGGTAGTAATTTTATCTTCCAAAAGGCTCAGAACTAGTTCATATGACGTATACCAATTGTCTACTGTTAGATTTCGATTTTTCCCTTTTACGTGCTGAAGTAACCTTTTTACAATATCGAATGGCTTGTTGGAAACTTCATACGGACCTGACGGTTGTTTACCGCAGTAGAGCTCAAGGGAAGAGGTGAAAAATGTTTTGGCGTCATTCAGTGCATATAATTTCAGCCCATATTTTGCTGGTTTTTTTGGAATGTATTGGATGAAACTACAGCGCCCTCTGAAGGGCACTAACTTCTCATCTATTGTAAGAAATTCACTTGGAGTGTAGCTGCTCTTGCAGTTTGTCACAAATGTTTCCAAAAGAATGCGAACTGCGGCTAATCGATCAACTCTTTGCCTGTCGGATCGTGTGTGTTTATCATCAAATCGCACGCACCTCAGTAAAAATAAAAATCTTTTAGATGACATACAGCTTCTTACAGCCATTATTCCCGTCCCATCAGTAGTCCACAATTCGCACACATTAGTGTGCTGACCACCTTTTACGCCAATCAAAAATAAAACACCAATCAAAGCAATAATTTCACTACGACTTGTAAGTTTCCCATCCCGTTCTCGACAGTAATTCACCTCATCCCGTTTTCTTTGAATATAAATATTTGTGTAATGAACGACTTGATCTATGATGTCGTCATTTATGATCTTCAGAAACGCGTCAACCTCACTAGTGACATTTTTCGCTGCACCTTTCGGACCAGGAAATATTTTGACCAGGTTTTTTGATTTAGTTTTAGAAGTAGTTTTGAAAAAACTCGTATTGCACCACATGGTTTCTCCATCTTTTCCAAAAATGAACTCTCTCTCTGTTAAATCATTATCATTATCACAATCATACTCCCCTTCTTGATCGGTTTCACTATCGTGATCAATATCTGAGTAGTTAATTATTTCATCTTCTCCGTCAGAAAAATCTAGATCGACTGTTGCACCATCCAAATCTTCCTCGTCCGATATTTCTTGCAAAACCCTGGCAATAGCATCACAACTAAGAGATTCCGACCTAAAATTCACAATAGTTACGTTAAAATCTATATTGCAGTTTAAAAGATAAAATCAAACAAATTTATAAAAAGTTAAAAGTTATACAATTTGACTTACATGACCGGGCGCCTGGTGAATTTGCTTCACCAACTTCACAACGTTAGCAACTCTCTCTTCTAAAACTGCAAGCTTATAGCTTGAGCACGATAAAAACAACACCGAGAGCAATTCCAGGAAGTGATTGAAAGATAATGCAACAATCCGACGCCGTTCGTTATCTTTTCTGAGATAAACGTAACAATATGTCGGAGTGGTGAACGGAATTCACCAGCGCGCCCGCTCTAGGGTTAAAGGCCTGATGATGGAGACACATCTAGTCCCCGAAACGTTGCCAAGTTATTCATTATATGTGTATCTCTTAATAAACATTACGTCTGTCTGAAAATCATATGGAACCTTCATTAACTTAAGTTTTATTTACCAACAAAAGTATTGATACCAATACGTGCGTATATTGCACAAATCAGGGAATAGCAGACAGTAACATTAGTATTATCTAAAGATTTCAGAATTAAATGATAAGAAATATTGTTGACGCACTGTTACAAAACACCTTACAGAGCGCAAGAGACTTGGGCAGGCCTCTGGGCAGGCAACACTGCCTGCGGCGCCACAGCGAAACTGCACAACATTGAACAACTACGCAACACCGCGACACACCGCCGGAGGCGGCAGCGGTTAGTAACGGCCGTTCTCAGGCATTCAGTCAGTTCGTCTCTTTTTTCTCGTTCACGTGACTATACTAAGGTTTTTCTTGGCGCACGGGGGTGTGCCAATAAAATGGAATATCTCACGGTATTTCGCATCGTTCTCGGTTTTGCCGATAGAAGTCGCATGATCGCGACTATCAAGTGCTGGCGCTCATGCGACTCCAAGCGACGCAAACGAGAACGACGCGAAATACCATAAGATATTCCATTTTGTTGACACCCCACGCCAAGAAAGAAAAAACCAAGTATATAATTGTTTTTTTTTATTTTTTGGCGCGTGGGGGCTTGTCTTCACGATGGAATATCTCGCGGTATTTCGCATCGCTGTCGGTCGTGCCGCTAGAAGTCGCATGATCGCCATCGCTGCTCGATAGTCGCGGTCATGCGACTCCTATCGGCAAAACCGAGAATGACACGAAATACCGTGAGATGTTCTATCGTGAAAACAAGCCCTCAGGCGCCAAGAAATAAAAACCCTATTATAAGCGTCAGGCAGCCTAGTCTTGTCTTCTCTCGTTTCCGGTCGTGGTAGGCGACGCCACGTCACAAATGCAAACGTTAACAAGTAATTTATAATCTCTTTAAGTAGTAATGTTCATTGCTTGATTACAGTAAAACTCATTCAAAACTGTTTCATGTCATGACTCGGTGCAATGCATTTATGTTTTCAAATGTGGGGAGGCGGATCCAGCTTGAACAAGGTTGTTCCATTCATATTACAAGGACGTGTGGTGTCGAGCGAATCTCTTCAGTTGGTGAAGTCATGTTCTACCACTGGTGTAAAATGATGCACCAGAACCCAGGTGGTGTTTGCCAATTTGAGAATGCAAGGGGTGCAATTTGCAAGGTAATGTAAAATATTTCATGTACACCTTCAATATCTTAACGTGTGTCAACAAGACACGTAACTCTCAGCGGTAACGAACCATTGCACCATTGTACTTATCAATAAGTTTAACTATACCAATAGTATTAATGTATGTTCTTTAAGCATCGTATGTGCATAAAAATAATCTTATTTCAATCACTCATTTTAGTTCTTTCTTCTTGATTATTACATTACATTAGTTACTCTGGATTTTCACCCCTCCATTTAACGATTTCTAAGTAAAGTAGACTAGTAAATAAAAATTAATTCAAGCACATTCCTGATGACGTAGATCAATAAAACAACACCAAAATAAAGAACAAAATTCAATTGTTATATTTAGTGAAAAAACATAAAAAGTAAAATACCATTTACACTTCCCTTAACCCGGGAACACTTACGGTATTTGCCTTCCACTAATACTTCCGGGGTGTCTGAGCACGTTAGCTGTTGCGTGTGCAATAAAATCGATATAGATCTAAAGAAAATTATAGACTATAAAAATCTATTCTTGTGTGGTTCTCAAACATATTTTTGCAAGCTTATTTAGTTTTAAACTTAAAAAACATTGTTGAAGCATTTTTAACTTTGAACACAGATCAGCCGTGAAAAGATAAAATAAAAAATAGTACAAAATAAGGAAAAAAATAAGAACACTCAGAAAATAATGTTTTAGAATTTTATTCAGCTGCACAGACAGGTGTTTTTACTATAACTCAATTTTATATTCTACTCACGCATTGAACAGTTTGTTTTCCTGTCTCGGGAAGGAGGACTTAAAAAGCAACGTCCTTGTTTTGAAATTGTTTGCTATTTTTTCTGTCTTTGGATTTCAATGTTGATATTCTTATCAATTATTTCCATTATGGTGTCACTGAATAAAAATTTCCAGATTTCAATTTCCGATCTCATTGTCCTAGTGCCACCTTTACATCCAGGAACACGAACAATATTTTTTGGGGGGAGTGGATTACGACCTCGCCTAACATATGGTTCTTTATTCCAAACGAACATATTTTCCCATAAATTAGCTCACTTCCTTCTGTGTGGGCCATTTCACTTTTCTTATAAGCATTTTCCTCGCCGCAAGAAATTTCACTTTCTTTCTCAGAATATACTTCAATATTGTCCTCACATTCCGATATAATCTAAAAGTGAGACACGCGTTCTGCTATTCATAGAAAGATTGTCATTAGCCATGAAAGTGGATGAGAGAACACATACAGACATTGGGTTACAGTGTACTAAATACCAGGTCTCAAAATTTTAGGAAACGTTTGTTAGAAATTTTACAACTCCTCTAACTTTTGAGATATTGATAATGTTTTGGTAGTTAATGTGTTTATTCAACAAGACCTACTAAAGCATTCTCTTGTATTTCGTAATGATTTCGACTTCTGGTTTTCTAGCACATCTCGTGTTGGCAAACAGAGACTGCAACAATTACGCTCAATTCGGGATTTCCTCTCAAACCCCATCCCCCTTAACCCCCCACTTTAGGCAGACAACAACAATATTTGCTACACAGAGAGGACGAAGGGCTTCAGGACTTTCACAACTCCTGCCGTCCTCGGTGGCCGGTAGTATGTTCGTTTGCAAACTGGGAATTGAGTCGCATCGAGTTGCTTAAACGCCGCGCCGCTTATCTACCAACATCGGCTTGTTCCTCCATGAGGAGTGTCCCGTAATTTACTGGTTGAGAATGAAGGGCTTCCAGCCTCGCCCAAACCCTTGGCACGTTTTAGCAAATTCGGAGTATTAGGTCTAGTAATTTTACTAATAAACAAATGAAGTATGTGCCCGCGTCCGCATTCATGTAATGAGGCACTGGACGAAACGACATACTCTAAAGTATGATTAACTCGTATTAACAGATAATACATGACAGTAAAAGTTAAATCATCGAGTTTATTATTAAAGTCACCGTGTGAAAAAGAGGTTATTTCAGAAGAAAAATATGTTCTATCATTTTTTCGTGTTTCTGAAAACATATTTCAAATTTGTCATATCGTAAATTTTCTTCAAATTGTCATTGACACATTTCAGTTACATGAATCATTTAAGCGCTAAAATGCATTAAATTTAATGTGCAGCGGACATCCAAACTAACATTCCAAATACAAATGTCGCTAATCTCGAGTTTTTTTCAAATTGAATTTTATTTGGTTTGTTTTTTACATTCCCGTATACGTACGAATAATATACGTAGTATAGGGAAAGTTATGTATTGCTGCGGAAAATCGATTTCGTGATTGTAACGGAAACACACGTTTTGGGGTCCCCTGATACTTTTTTTTTTTTTTTTTTTTCAAAACGTCCGTCCGTCCGTGCGTCCGTGTGTCCGTCCGTCAGTCTGTTAACAAAACTAGCATTCATGCGATTTCTTCCAAAATGGGTATTCCCCGGTCGATTTGCGTCCACTCGAAGTGCCGCGATTTTGAAAAACTTTCTCAAAATTTGGGGGTATTTTACATGAAGCTCCCCGTACATTCTCAAAATTTTCTCAAAAAAGGCTCCAAATTTTTTCTTCAAACTTTCGAAACGGATAGTGCTAATTGCACTCTTTATTATGACGTAAAGTTTATTTTGGGGCATTGTGTTTGTTTTTTTATTTAAAATTTACACAAAAGTAATTTTTTGAAAGGTCTCTACCATCTTTAATATACACATTACCAGCAATTTGTAAAGAATATTATAATTGTGAGTGTAAATGCTTCAAATGACTTCAAATTAAGGTTTTGGAAAACTCAAAAGTTTTCAGCGAAAAAGAGCTTCCAATTTTGCATTTTTCGTAGCGTTTAAACGTCAATAAAAAAAAATGACTCCAAATTTGTGGAAGAAATTGGCCATTTAGGATTCAAGGAGGATTTACTGGTCTTTAATATTTTAAAATTAATATTTCCGTTCTACCATTAGGAAACCGAAAAATTAAGAAAATGTCAAAAAATGAACTTTGAGTGGCGATAGATGGCACTTGGCACGAGTATGTGGCAATTCTAAAGAGCTAGCTCAGACTCAAGGAAATAGAAAACTAATACGGGAAAGTCTGTACCCTTCTGTAGTACTGGGAAGGGATTCTGTAACTCAAAAAAATGTACGAAGATAATCTTCTCCCTCATATCTCATTTACAGTTTTTCCAGTTTTTTTTTACCAAGATAAATCAAATGAAAGCAAATTGTAGTCTAGTGAGAGAAATATGTCTATTCTTTTGTTAATTGTTCTTTTTGTTTTATGGGAACTGCATTCAAATTAGGAGAGCGTAAGCTTCCGCCGGTCGGAGTGACTTGACTATCCGGGAGACACCGCGTCCAAAGCACAGGTGCCAACATTTTGGTCGTTATTCTGCGACCTTCATCAGGGCGTAGTTATTGCATTCAAATTTCATCTTTGCCACCTCGTAAATATGCGATCTGAGAAAACGGAAATTATGGATATAGACTGGGAAACTGAACGTTTTTATCTCACTTATACAAAAGTAAATGAATTCCAGGGTCGTAATAAGTGTCGTTTGCAAATAATAAACAAAGACATCAAGACGAAAGACAATTGCGAATTATCACACATGCTTCGTAGAGCTCTTGGAGTTATACGGGTCTTCAGTCATGCGGGTACCCAGGACCCGTATATGCGGGTATTCTAACGGGTCAAACCCACCCGCATCATACGGGTACCCGTATCAGTCGGGTACCCTTATCAGTCCGGTACCCGTATCAGACGGGTACCCGTATCAGACGGGTCGCCCGTATAATACGGGTCGCGGGTATTTTTGATAGACACGAACAGAAGATTGCAAAGTTATCTATTTATGTACGCTGAAGTTACCAGATAATAAGCGAAGTAGGAAAGTAACGGAACGAAACAGTAAATCAAGAAAAGGCCTTAACCCTTCAGTGGGCGCGTGGAGTACCGGTGTACTCCACATAATTTTAAACCTTCATTTCTTTTGTATAAGCTAATGCTTGGAGATGTCGTTCCCGGTAGCTGACTTTGCAACTGTAAGGAACCGCATGGTGGAAATGGATGTCATCAAAACCGCTTATCTCTCTCGCGATAACAGATTTGTTTTGAATGGAGCACCGTCGTACTCCACGCGCCCACTGACGTCCCTCAGTTGCCTCTTGTGTCAGTCGTCCGTCCGTCGTGTCTTTCGCTCCTTCGGTGTTTATCTGAGAATGTAATCTGTGTTATACTTCTGTGACTAGCTATCTGAAACTAGTGTGGTGTTTCTTTTAAAATATAAATTCTGCTAAACAAAGAAAATTACGAGAAAAGACTTCGGATACGGATGTCATTCGCACTAGTTTTCAGAAATAGATGAAACAGATTTTGATGAAGATGACAGTGATGATGATGATGAAGTTACAGAAGATCTTCTTGAAATTAGTGATCAAAATTCTCAGACTGAACAAAGCGAGTCAGAAGAAGATGAAAATGAAACAGAGACTACTTTACTTATGACTTATTTCGTCGCAAAAGACAAAAATATAACTTGGAATAAGGTGAAACCACGCGTAAATGTTCGTTCGCGATCTCACAATATAACTTTGTATTTACCAGGACCAACGAAAAGTACCAAAGGGCTAGTTGATGCTACTGACTATGAACGTCTCTTTATAAATAATGATGTCATAAGTTTGATTACCATAAATACTAACATTTATATTGAGAAGATAAGATCACGTTTTAGTCGTAGAGATGCAAGACCGAGAGATGATACGGAGATTAGAGCTTTTATTGGAATACTTTTTCTTATTGGATCACATGGAAATTCAAGAAAAAATTGCAGCAAAATATGGCAAAATTTCAGTGGCTCAGGTATAGAAGCATGTTTTTTTTGTCAATGAGCCTGAATAAATTTAGAATTCTATTGAGAATTCTAAGATTTGATGATGCAAGGGATAGAAGTATCAGAACTTCGTTCGACAAGTTAGCGGCCGAAAGAGAGTTATTTGACGAAATGGTTGCAAATTATCAATTATCAACCGAGCGGGCCATTTTGTGTCAGTAATTCAGTAATAAGTCGATAGATTTGAAACTATTGTTAGGAGGAGAGGTAAGCAAACAGTCATGAGGTAAGAAAACTTCCAAGCGGCCATGGCCGCTGTGATGTCTGCGGCAGAAGTCGCAGTAATTCTACTCGCAGATGGTGTGAGAAAAGCAAAAAATGGATGTGCAAAGACCACTTGAAAGCTATGTGTATATATTGTTATGAAACTTTTAACATTTGAACCATTTGTAAAATTTCCAAAGTGATTTGTGACAATAAACATATTTTTTCTGGATTTTTCAAAATTTCTTTTTATAACTGAATTGCCTCGTTCATTTCAGTTTATTAATGTTAGAATGAAAAGAATAATAGTAATATGTTATAAAAATAACAATTTAAGTGTCAAAATTCGGAGGGTTTGTTAACAAAACAGCTCCTAATGCTGGAGTACGGGTGTACGCCACGCGCCCACTGGCGGGATGGAAAGTCACGCGCCCACTGAAGGGTTAAGGGCGCTTTGTGTTTTTTCACTGCGTAATTATTAGATGCCGTTCGTACGTTAGAAAGTTGCTTAATTTATTTAAAACATTATAGTTTATATTTTAAAGCATTTACAAAATTATTATTTAAATACTTATTTAAAAAATTTAAGATATAAATTAATTTAAATTTTTATGTCTGTTTAAGCAATTAGGCAATTTCTTTCCAAATACGACAGAAATAATGAAAAGAACGAACATCTAACAATTTTGGATTTGTGTAAATAACATTGACATCTTTCAATGCACGGAGATGACCCTTGAGCAATGCCTTTCCGTACGATTTATCTTTGCATCCGTTCATCATTCTTATCAGTTCTGCGAAGGGAAGCAATATGAGGTGTTGATTAGCGCGGCGCATCGTGTTAGATATTTTCTCACGCGCGAGCAACCGCTTTGTCTTTCGATACGATTATAGCATCCACTTAGTGTTGCCAGACGTACTAGGATTCTGGTATTTTTACCAGGATTTTAATCAAGATACCATGTACCAGGGTGAAGACATCCTGGTACGCTTAAATACCAGGATTTTAAGTCTACGTAATTTATGATTTAAGATTCCTATAATCTTTGTTTATTCAATAATTTAACAGAACAGCAATATTACAAATAACTGATATTTATGAAAAAAAACCTGCCGTAAAAACATTAAGAGTGACATGGTTGGATGATATTTTTCCAGCACACGCTATGGGAGAAAAGGATACGTCTTAGTCTGCCATTTATGATGGAATACTATTTTCTTTCCGCCATGCTTCCATTTAGTTTATTGATATAAAATATCTCGATATTGAGTTAAATTTAACAAATTTTCTGTGCCCGTTGTAATATGAACAATATCAGAATCCATTGTAATTGGTACCAGGAATTGTAGTGTAAGTACCAGGATTTTTGAGGGTTTGTACAGGGAAACACATTTAATTGTTTGACAATGCTACATCAACTCTTCTGTCAGTTGTAGATTATTTTCTGTGACTTGAATGCTTGCGTGAAATTCAGAAAATCTTAAGAGTCGCGCCTTGATCGTGTTTTTTTTATACCATAAATCAAAAGTAAGATTCATACATTTACCATGAATATCGTTCGCCATTCCGTCGCTGCAGTTTCTGCTACTTAGTTTTGTTTTCTTTTTAGAATAATGTTATGACGGGAAGCAACGAAGAGAGAAAAGAAGATGCGCTTTTTGTCCAAGGAGGCAAACCAGGTTCACGCAGCATTGTTGCAATATTTGATCCAACCACGTTGAAAAGAACTCACAAGAGGTCACTCACAGACTTTTTGTTTGCAATGAGTGTAGTTCTGAGGAAGCTTATTTTAGTTCACAAACGTCATTAAAGGCTGTGTGGAGGAGAAATCGCCCTCAAAAAGAAATTTAAAAATATGTTTAAACATGTATTTATTTATTAATAATGGATTTCTGAGTTGTGTTATGTAACAATCATATCAAACTTTTTCTTTGTCGGTTCGTTAACGGCCGTCCGTAACGCATTTGAAGCTGTTGAAAGGGAAGAAAGAAACGGTAGGCTCCCACTTCATTCCGCCGTAAGGCCTGTGTAAAACGAGGAGACATGACGTCATGCATTCACTGCACAGGCTTACCGGCGGACGAAAGGCTGCGGACAGGCAGCCTTCAGGGGTGAGAGGTCTAGGGTCTGAACAAGGGCGTGCTCACCAGATGGCATTACTATGCAGTTCAGCGGCTAGCATTTTTTAACTAGTTTTCCCAATACGCGGTAGGAGCGCTACTCCCTTAAGTCTGTGTCAGATTTATGAATAGAAATACAAGACAGGCAATGCCCTGTAATGCAATGCAATGCATTTGCAGCCTTCCCCATTTATAAAACCACGAGCCGCGACTGTTCACAAATGTCCCTGTGTGTTGCAATGTAGTAAAAATATATTGATCATTGAATTGTTTTCTACTATTTACCTTTAATAAATGAATTTACTATAAATAACACTTCACGACTGTGATTTTGATTCGAGTGCTTATTATAAGCAAAAATTATGAGCCTGCATGTCATCTTTATGTATCACTTCATCTATACAAGTTATAGAAACCTATAACAAATGTTTGGGAATATTAATGTAAATATTTGATTCATAATAAAACAATAAATATAACATAAACAGTTGTTAGATAAAATCTAACACGTGAGTAATGGCGTTACAAAAATATGCGTCAGTTATGGCGAGTTAATGTATTATATGTAATATATGTACCAGAGAAAAATTAAATCACACACCTATAAAAATATCTTTTATACTTCGTTTTTTCTAACGTGGCCGACGACATTAGGTGATTATTACACCTCCTGCCTTATAAAATAAATCTTTTTAACATTAGTAAGCACATTTCTGAGGCCACGAGACCCGTTGCGAAGGAAGATCGCGAATTAATGAAAAAGATTCATTTTATAAAGCAGGGGGTCTAATAATTTCCTTATGTCATCAGCCACGTTAGAAAACGCGAAGAATAACCACTCATTCTTTATTTTGTTTTTGTTTGAAGGTGTCGTACACTTGAGTTTTTCTAACTTTAAATTTATTTATCACAACCTTGACAGAAGTGTTGCTTTATTCGTGTTCTTGAATTAGTCTAATTATTTTTCACTAAGAGTAAACGTTTTCAATTTGCCACCTGTCTTAAACATTGATTAACATAATAATATCTATAACTTGTCAAAATTGAAAAAATTTTAGTACCGTCGTACTGAATATCCCTTTCCATTTCCGCCTTTTTTCGTCCTTTCCGACCATTTTGTTTTGTAGTCCTTTCTTCCATTTCATTTTCGCCCATTTCGTCCTTTTGGTCCCTTTTGAAAAGAAATTGCGTTATTGCTTAAACATAAATACCCATTTCGAACAGACCCGTGACCCGTATTATATGGCCGACCCGTATTCTACGAGCGACCCGTGTGATACGGGTACCCGCATAATACGGGTACCCCACAATACGGGTACCCGCATAATACGTGTACCCGTATCATACGGGTACCCGTATGAATGCGGGTGGGTTCGACCTGCACTTTTCTGAGACGGGCGGGCGGGCGGGTTGACGGGTCAGCGGGTATTGAGAGCTATAATGCTTCGTAGTGTTTCACACATTTTGAAAAAAATAGATTTTTGCTCACGGAAAACAAACACGAGAAACCGCGTTTCGCGTACGATGTGTTAAAAAAGCTTTTTATTTACAGTTTTTTGCTTTGAACTAGATTACTAATTATTATAAGTGAACCTATTGAGTTCGCTGCCAGCATTGCCGCTCTCTCTTTGCACTTTGACCGGTAGGTCTTATAGTCTGAGAACCGACCGTAGGGTGGCGAAGTTTTGGCACTAGCTATTCTTATTCATCCGATGTCTGGCATTAGCTAGTTCGTATTCATCCGCTATCTGGAAAATAATTCTAGAGACCAGCTGATGTGGTCGGTAGTTTTCCGTGATTTCTCCGATCAGTACCGGGCGAATTCTGGAGCAGAATCCTAATAATCGGTTCACACGCGGTGTTCTTTCCTCTTCCCTACCCTCTTTAATTTCAAATGAAAGACCACAGGGAAGCGTCAAGTGCTAGATTTCAAATGAAAAGAGGATCCGGAAGCGTCACACATGCACTACGCTACTGCAAGTCAGGAGATTTGAACTTATTCTGGCTGGTGCGGTACCTCGTTTGCTGAAGAGGGAAATTCTCCGCAATCGGATGTGTTAATCGGCACCTGAACTCATTTAATGGAGGATCATTGCCAACTCCCGCAATAAAAACAAATTACAGCACTATCGGGTTCATATCAGTGCCCGTAAAAAATGTTTAAAAATTTGTCAATTAGTTCCACTATTTTCACAAATTGTTGAAGGTAATGGCATATTGCCTTTGATTTATATATCAGTGTTAGACCTGGCTTCTAGTCTTACCAAAGAGATCTGGTCGTCTCTCCACGACTGAGTTGCGAAATGCTCCTGTATCAATGGTGACATTAATTCAGTAAAAATCCTTCTCTGCTGAACGTAGCGTTTCAAACAAAAGGAAAATTTAAAATGATTCAAAATTCTGGATCTTCATCCCTTCCAAGATCAGGACACTATTCTTGCAGGTGACAGACTGAGACACTCTCCTGATGAGGCAAAACACCAAATCATCGTCCCTCAAAAACACATATTCACAAGAGCCCTTATTACTATGTTCCATATATCTTAGTATTTACACACTGGATGTTAATTGGTTACGTCACTAACCAGGTAAAAGTTTAAAATCCCTTCGATTCGAAGGCTAGTAAATTGTGTTGTTGATCATTTCTTGCCCTGCATTAAAAGACGGGCGACATTTGAATCTCTTTTTCACAGGAAATTTTTGAATTTTTGAAACACTTCATTAGAAGCCAATTGAAGCACTTTTACTTACAAATACTATAGTGTTTACAAATTGCTGGTAATGTGCATATTAAAGGTGTGAGAGATCTTTCACAAAAATTGCCTTTGTATAATTGTTGAAAAAAAATACCCCAATTTGAACTTTACGTCATATAAAGGCTATTCATAAATAATTAAGAGTTATAAAAATATATTTGCTAAGAACTATTGAAGAACATTTTGAAGATGATAATGGTAGTGTTCAATCAATGTCAAGCAAGAAAAACACTAGAGCTATTTATGAATAATTGAGCTAGTGGTGTTACAGAATGGCAGAGACTTTCCGTATTAGTTTTCTATTTCCTTGGGTCTGGGCTAGCTACTACACGAAACTGCCACATATTCGTGCCAGCTACCATCTGTCGCCGTCCAAAGTACATTTTTTGGATATTTTCTTTATTATTCGGCTTCCTAATGATAGAACGGAAATATTAATTTTAGAATATTCAAGTACAGTAAAACCTTGTTCTAAATGGCAATTTTGTTTGAAAAATTTGGAACCATTTTTAAGAAAATGACGTTTAAGGGGGGATATCATCAAATTCTGTCAAAAAAATCGATTTTTCATTTTCATCGGTTTTCGTTAGTACGGTATATGATGTACATTTCTGCAAAAATTGAAATCGATATGACGTTGCTAAGTCATTTAAAACTTAAACTAGTAGTGCTTCCAACGCACATACTTTCTCGCTCTACTTCTATATGGTCCTTAATGCTATTCCACTACTTCATAAACCAGCAAAAGTGTATTCTAATAGCAAACGTTTCCCGTACCGAAACCCGACATCCGAAACTCAAAGTTAACAAACCGGCACGTATACCACTACGTCACACTTGCACCGCATGGGTCGAACAGAGCCATGAAAGAATCGAACCGACCTATAAAATGGTAAATGCATGATAAAAGAACAATTGATACGATGGTACATACGCTTTACAAATCCCAGAAGAGACGTAAAAAAATTGTTAAAAGCTAAAAATTTGAACAAATATATAGAGACACTTCCAGTACAGTTATCGTAATTAACAATATTTGTTATTCAAATAATTTCACATGGTTATAAATAAAGTTTACATAATTCTCTATTATTTTCTATGACAACAGAGAATTCTGACAAATATTATTCCGCGACCAGGACACGAACCGCCGAGGAAAAGTCGAAAAAATGTACTTTGAGCGGCTATGTATGACAGCTGGAACGAATACGTGGTAAATCCGAATAGCTAAAAACTAATACGGGAAGGTCTGTGCCATTCTGTAACTTCATTAGTTTGTAAGTGAGTTTCTGGGGATGTGCAGTTGCGCAGCTCAGCAAATTCATGGCATGATGAAATTCAAAAATTTAATTTAGTTTTGAAAATAATGTCATTGAGATTTTTACATTTAAAAGTGACTCACTACATTTATATCAAAGTAGTGTGCAATATTTTATGTGTGCCTACGAATATGAAATTAAATCTTCATTTTCAAAAGCGTAAAAATATACAAATTCATATAGGAGTTTTCGTTTTTATTTTATTTCGTACTTTCCGGTAATAATTAAATTTGAACACGTGATCTCCAAATAATGAAAAATGTTATGAGCTGTCGTTACAACTGTGAGTAAAACGCCATTGGCAACAGCTGGGGCACGGCTTTGTTCTGTGTTGATTAAATATTACGCAGTATAATGCTGCTACCGTACTGCGACCGAATTGTTAAATATTTCCAAGGAAACGATTAAAAACGGGTAACTGAAATGTGTCTGAGTTACTGTTATCATAACCCACGAAGTTTTGTATCTGCACAACCCAATGACAAACACGTTATGCCCAAACATTCATCTCTACACCAAGAGCTTAAAACGCCATACAGTAGTGGAAGGTAATTAAAAGTATATTATATAAATATAGTAAATAAATATGTAATTAATTAGTAGTGATCTATTTCGGCTTCATGTAAATCTTAATGATGTCCAGAAGTACCTCTTTGTCGAAATTTTCAACGACCACGAAAAAGAGGTGTCAAGTTCCACGGAAACTCAACCGTTTGTTGTGAAAACTAGCTCAAAAATCAACAAAAGGGCATATGGCAGGTCCGAATAGTTAGCCGAGACCCAAAGAAATAGAAAAGTAATAGAGAAAGTCTGTGCCATTCTGTAGCAACACTAGTTCCCCATTGTGATTGTTCAGTAAAAATGTATACCAAATTTTCTTGAAATGACTTTGTTCCCGGTTTGGCGAGTTAGAGAAGAGCTGGATCTCGAACCGAATACATATCTTACATATACATATCCGTCAATGTTTTGTTTTTTTGGTATATTATTTTTGGTAAGGAGTACATTTATGAGGCCATGTTTACACCAGCAATGAGATAAATGATAGTATTACATATAAAAAATTGTTATATTTATTGTAGGTTGATTATAATCTCAGTAACATATTAATGTTTGCAAACATTTTTGAGAATTGAAAAAACAGCGTTTTTTTGAAAACTTTGAGTTAGCACAGGGTCTGTGAGGTCCAAAACTTGTAGTTTTAACTAGTACCTGGGTACATACAACAGACTCAAAGAAAACGTTTTATTACCTTTTTCTCAGGTAAAATGTACATACCGATTTGACTATTAATACTGTTGAACAGTCTAGTCATATGACCGCTTTAATTCTGTCTTCATCTCACTGATGTCTATGTAGCAACTATAATTTAAATTAACAATTTGATATAAATTAGACCTGTAACTGTTTTTGTCTGTTTAATGTATTGTGTTTTAACTTTGTATCTATAGAAAACGGAAGAGGACCTCGCAAATGAGGTCAAAACGTCTTTAAAATATATACAATTTTGTAACATGACTCGAATAATCGTTTTTCTTACTTGAATGTTTGATTCATCCAGTGTTCCTTGAACTATTTGAAATGTACTTCCCTGTACATAGGTGGTCAATTGGTGTTCGGCAGGTCCACGTTTTGACGTATATGCCCCTCCCCCAGAGTGAAGTGGTCGTCGAGAGATAAGCCTCCGGAGGGCGCCGCGCGGCTCGAGCCGCTGCGCCCCCGCAGAGCCCCGTCCCCGTACCCCGAGGGCGACGACGGCTCGCCCTGGGACAAGCACATCGCCGCCCCCTACTATTTCTCCCCGCTGTCGCCTCCGCGGGCCAAGAAGAGGCTCAGAATGCCCGTGTTTTTGCTCTCAGTGACCGCCCTTTCCGTTCACAATGTCACGTAATGCGACCGTTACACCAATAAGGTATTCGGATACTAAATGGGCTGATGAAAAGAAATCGGCTGTCGCAGATCACAAAATTCAGTTCAGACCATTCTCTGTTGTACGTAACTTTATCTGTATTAGTCTTGTATATTTATGAAGTTTTGTTTTATGTTTTTTAAATATTTATTATTTGAAGCCTATTTCAGAATACAGAGCCATTAGATTTACATGTTTGTATTTTTTTAGTGTAGTGTCACAATTTAGTATAGTGTCACGAAAAATAATATGCTACAACCAATTGGAATATTTTAATTTTTGTAATTCAAAGAAATGCCTTTAGAGTATGAATGTTAAGAAAAATAAGAAAAGAAATAATGATGTAATTACATTTGTGATAAGAAAAACATATTTTTACCCATGTGTGACACGGAAAATTAGTTTATAGTAATGGGATTGGTAACCAGGTAATTAGAGCTCTCAATAAGATGCGGCGCTTTTAGGGAATGGTTGATACGAACACGCGCACTAGGAAACTACATACGTAGGCCGCTCACATTGGAAGACTTATGTTCAAGCAATACCACATTCTAATAAACAATATGCAATAATACATTGCCTAAAAAAGTATTGATGTTTTCGGCAACGTCAACTACTTTGGTGATTAGTCTCGTTAGTGTAGGGAATGTTTTACTCCAGGAGGTGGCGGTATTTCTTCGCAAAGGGGGTAAGATCTCGCACCGACCTACACTTTGAATTCTGGGGATTTCCCCTCCAGGAATCTCCCCCTAGCAGGGCACTGTCTCAGCCAGGACACGCTCTAAACCCCTGACATGTGTGATAGTGTAGTGCATGCAAGGGAGAGTGTGTGAAAAGTGAGAAGATGGCTAAAGAATGAGAAAGGAAAGATCACACGCGGTCTGTGATCTGCCCTTGACGGTATTTGCATCGCGTAGTATTGATTAAGAGAACCCACGGGAAACTACAGATCGCTAGAATTCTCTTCCAGCGTCTGAATTCTATCTAAGTAGCTTGTGTTGAAAATTCGCAACCTACGAAACCTTCTTGGGACCTCTCTGTCAGCATCGCTGCAATTTGCGGCAATGCTATCTGTGATCCTCTAAGCTCTGCCAGTACTTACAAAAAGGGGTACAGATTTTATTGTAGAGGTGAAAATTTAAAATCATTACCTCACATATGCTCTGCCATGTCTCGTGATCGATTCAAATTGCTTTAATGACTTACTCCTACAAGAGTCATCGAACCACCAACGAAACATTAATCATTCGTTATACGTAAGCTCCGACAATGCGAAATGTCTATAATGCGGAAATCTGTCTAATGTGAGCAGAAATTGGAGTCCTGCCAAACATAAATTCTACAGTATTACATTGTATAATGCGGAGTCATATCTAATACGGAAAAAATTCTGGTCCCTTGAGATTCCGCATTGAGCAAGTTTTATAGTATTCGTACAATATGTAATACACGTGTGAAGAACTACATTTTAAAGTATAGCATTTAAAGAACAACAATTTCCATGCTGGGAACGAAGAGTTCATGTAATTCTTACACAATCAAAACGTGAAAGATATGGAATAATTTGTTTGTAATGTAGAAAGCGTTTTCTGAAAAAGATTTATTTTCAATAGTTTAACTCCCGAGTGTGTACCTTAAGAGTACGTCTGTCAGCCCACAGTTATTGATTTTCTTACTACAAAGAAAAACTGAAAAGAAACCATACGTAGAAATTAAGCGTAAATCCGTCCCATTAGATTTGGTAATAAAGCAAGGTTTATTTTAATCCGAGAAAACTACTGTCAATGAATGTTGACGGAAAATATATTGTTTTCTTATGTACACCCGATTTTATTCCATACGTCAAATATTTTATCAACGAATGACATAATTACCACATAAATATTCTTGTTTTTACATTTCTAACGTATACAAGTGAATCTAGTGCGTAGATATACCTGTACTTCTCAATTCAACTCGTTATGCTCACATATTTTTACGCGTTCCAAGTGCCTCCTTAGAAAAACCAACCGAGCGGTAGCGGCTAGTTTTTTCCCCCGCTGGACAAACACTTTGCTATTGGCAAAGCTGTCGCAAATGCAGCCTGGTAAAAAAGGGCCGCGAGCGAAGGGCCGAGCCGAGTGAGCCCCTGGGCGTGGCACGGCCTTGCGTCTAGCGCCCTCTGACCTACTCCGCACGGCGCAGCGCGGCGCGGCGGGTGGCATGAAGTGAAGCGGACAGAGGCGCTGCAAAAAAGGCGCATTCGCGGCTCTCCAATTGGATTTTCCGCTCCGGGAAGCGGCCGGCGTCGCCTCGCCCACGTAGTCCGGTGAGCAGATCTAATTTCGCGGATAATCCTTCAATTTTACTTTGTTTGCCGCTCAGATTGGCCGAGATTTACTGTGCCAGGGGCTCTTTCCTCACAGCGGGTTGTTTTAGGTTGGTGACGTGGAATCGTGACAGAGGTATTAATCACAAGGAACATGTTAGTTTTCAGATAGTATTTTTACTATCTCGTAAGTAAACGTGCGCCACTTTCCAATCGTTTAGAAAGTAACCTAGTCTGAGTGCTGCTTTAATTATTGCTGTAATGTATATATATCATAAGTTGGTCCATCAAATATTAAATACAACTAATGCCTATACTGCGATTTTTCTAGGAAGAGCTCTCAAGATAACTCAAATCCCATCTTCGCGATGGAATATGTCACGGCATTTCGCGTCTTTTCTCGGTCTTGCTGGTAGAAGTCGCATGATCGCAAGCACTGCTTCATACGGTCGCGATCGTGCGAAATCTAGCGGAACGACTGTGAATGATACGAAATGCCGTGACATATTCCATCGCGAAGATGGGATTTGAGTTACCTTGAGAGCTCTTCCTACAAAAATCGCAGTATAATGCCTGCTATCAGATTGTTACTTAGTTCTTTTAGAACTTTATTTGAATTATTATCGTATCCTGTTAATTTTTTAGTTTTTATTTCTAGTTTTACTTCTGATGGGGATGTATACTTTACATTAAGTGAAGCTGTATATAATGGTTTCTGATTAAATTCCTCTATTTGCTTATTAAAATGTTCCTTATCGATTGGGTTTGGGTTGAACGACATTTCAAGGTAATCAGTTATAAGAGATGTTTTCTCAAAATCGGAATTTGCCACTTTTAGACCTAGCCTAATTCGTGGACATTCTGGTTTTTGCCTTTTTATTCCCTGTACGGTAGACCACATTTGCCTAGATAATCGGTGAAGTTTTTTAGAAAAGTGTGGAAGCTTATATATAGCATATCTATTTTGCTCTAGTTTTGTTTTAACTAGTCTTGTCAGTTTGTTTAATTTTCTTTTTAAGTCTGGTCGTCGTGTCATTTGTCAATAGCGTCTTAGATTGTGCTTACTTTTAATTGGGTTTATAATTTATTGGAATTAGTTGCTTCCACGCCAGTTCATACCGGCCTACAGGTGAACTGTGGCAACATTGCGAAGTACAAGGAACGAAGGCCGGTGTCACAAGAGATGCTTTGGATCCAAAGTTTGAGTATCGTAGACAGGTTGAGTTTTCCTCACAAAATAAAACATTTATTTACCTTTTTTATAAAACACTAAGTAATCCACGTTTATTAGCTCCTCCGTTATTATGGTTAACTGTTATACTTTATTTCATCAACGTATTTTTCACGCGTGTTTGCTGTTAAGTGCTTACCTTAAACTCCGCCGTTCGAGTTCAACATCTTCCATATTTATCCGAGGTATTTCCGATCCTGTCTTCCTTCAATTCATATATTATAAATCTAATTGTTACATGAATATTTAGTACTTGTTCTGGACTAAAAATTGAAATTATTTTTTAGATGTTATACTTATGCTTTACTACTTATTTGGACTTAAGTATACAGATGCAATATTTCATCTAGCAAACAGTACCTTTTACATCTAAATGAGAATTGTAAACTATGTAGAGTGTGAATTCATAGAGGCTGTTACAAATACAGAAAATTCGGTCTCAGAGATTTGCATGAAACCAGTCTTGGGGGCTGATTACAAGAAATAAGGAAAACTTTTAAAAATAATTAATAAAACAGGATAATTTTCAAAAGTTTCACTGTTTTAATATTTTCAATTTCCTTTTTTTGTTGGTTTATTATCTTGGTCATTAGCGGATTGAATGTTGTGTGACTGTCCATATTTGATTTTTAAATTTTCTCTAAATTGATACTAGTTAATTTTACCTCTTTGCTGTTTATGAAAAGAAGATAAGAGATGATGTAGTGATGTGATTATTGGGTTGTGATCCGAGTCGAGTTCAGGAAATAATGTATGATATATCAAAAAATCAGTGGTTTTTGTGATGATATCCAATATGTCCGGAATTATATTATTGTTATAAGGGTAATGAGTGGGTTCTTTTGGGGACAGAATACTTATATTGGGGGTGATAGCAACATTTAGTAAATTTTTCCTTTGAGAGGTTGTTGTGTTGCAACCCCAAGCCCTGTTTTTGTTGTTAAGGTCGCCTATTAACATTATATTATTGTTGTTTCCTAAACTTTTTGTGCATATTTTTTAAGAAATAATTTATTAGGAAGTTTATATGCAACTGTTATGGTTGTGTCTTTGTTATTTATTTGGTGTTTATTGATACAGATTCTAGGTTGTTGCTCGTAGGAGAGTTAGTTAACGTGTACTTTATATCTTTGTGCACTAGTATGGCTACTCCCCCTGGGGCCGTCGCTGACAGACGGTTGTTGCGATAGATATGAAAGCCTGGTACTGAAAACTTGATTTCTGGTAGCAGGTGAGTTTCTGAAATACAAGCTGTTTTTATGTTGCTTTTCGTTATAAAGAATCGCAAATTATTTGTTCACCTTATATTCAGTTTTCGTTTCAGTTGAGAATGTTTCTGGATTTTTTTATTCACATCCTTTATCAAAGGCTGATTGTATGAATATCTGAATTTGTGGAATGAGCGCGTGTATTACTTGGTTAATGATTATTGTTATTAACTGTCCTTGGGCTGGAGGGGGATTGGAGTTAATTTGCGGAGTAACTTGGAAAGTAAGTCTTTGAGGATTTGAGAACCGGGGATTATTGGGAGGACGTTGCATTGGATTTGTCTGTTGTAGATTATTTTGATGGAACTGTTTTTGTTCAATTTTTTTTACCTCCTGAAATTTTCTAGTATTAAATGTTTGTTGTCTTTGGTTATACCGCTCATCTAGATTTTCAGAAAATTCTGATAAACTCCACATCCTTCCCAATTGGCCATGTGATCGTTTATATGGATCACGCTTTTCCAATCTGTTTCCGTTTTAGGTTCCGTGCATTTTCAGTAGTGATGGCTACATAACCACCTAATGAATCTTGGGGGACGGCAGTTAGCTTTAGTGTGATCAAATCTTCGACAGTTTTTACATTGAATTGGTAATTTGTTGTTGGTTCTAGGATACACTCTACTAACAATATAAAAATCTAAGATTAGAACGTTCATTCCCTTGCTATTGTCCTCTAAATGTACATCACAAGCTTTTGAAGGATTTCTGTCTTTTGCTTAAAGGCGAATTACTTTGATTACTGAGTATATTTTAGTAGTTCTGGACAGATGCTTGTTTCATTAAAAAATGTGTGAATATCTTTTATTACAATTGAGAATGTTTTTATGTTTGGATCACGAAACGTGTGGTATTCTATGTTCTCATTGCAAAATTTATGAAGATCTCTGAAATCGTCGTTTGAATTAAGTTTAACTTTCACTTTATCTGCTCCAATTTTTGTTATCAAATCCTGTTTAACTACATTATTAATGTCGTTTATTAATAGTTGAAAAATATCCGCTTTGTGAATGATTAGAGGAGGAATGTTAATCACTGTTCCCGCGGAACTGATGTGTTCGTCTTCTTCCTTTTCGTTGTTCAATGTTTCGAACGTGTTTTCAGTAGGAATAGCATAACGTGAAACTGAATCAGTCTTTTGTCTTTTGGAACAGATGTTGCAACAGGTGCATTGTGTAGCAAGGCTGGCCAACTGGAGTGTTGGCTGTTTTGTACTAGCGTTTGAAGTTCCTGTAGTTGCTGTTGCAGTTGTAGCAGTTGTTGGTGCTGTTCCTTGAGTTGATGCTACTGTGCCTGCATTTGCTGATGTTGCTGATCTATTATGAGTTGTTGATACTCTAATGAATATTGTATGGGATCAGGCGTAGTGTTGTTCACGCCCCGCTTTGCTTCTTTGATGCTTTGTCCGAGGTCAGAACACAATAAATCACTTTTATCTATTTCACTACTGGTTAAACAGGTAGCATTATTTTTGAAATCACTGTAATCGCTTAACAATCACTCGTAACTCACACATCAAGTCCAACGCCATTCTGTCATCTTGTTGCAGTTCGTCTGAGACACGTTCTAGTTCCTGTATTATCTGATGGAAAATATATAATAATTTTGATAATAAATCTATTACAGCTTTTAAACCAAACAGAGCAATACTGTTTTCAAAACTGCAGGTATACTCTTCGTCTCTCGAACTTGCTTTTTAAATTATTTCTTGATTAAAGGGAAATAACATATGTATAAATGATGTCCGCATGGGCTCCTCGAAAGGATTTCCTGATGTCCAGGAGTGAGCCCTACGATTAGACAATCATTTAGCTCACTTCAAAGAATGAGAGCAGCTAGTGGACTCAAAGATGACGGTAGTAATGGGACTACTGACGTCTCATTACATAACACTGCAGCTACTCAGGCACTGCAGCCTGCTCATGATAAATGCCCATAAGAGGGTTGCAGGGTGGCATGCCCATAAGAGGGTTGCAGGGTGGCATGACATAAATTCAGGAATAGCGATAGCTCCTCCTCTCGAGGCAGACGAATGAAGTGCAGGCAAGTAATTATCAAAGCAATTGTCATTATCGAAGGTGTCACTATGCATTGATAATCTGCGGGCCAATCATTTAGACACAGCTATCTTCCCTTTGAGACCAAATCCCCAGACACTGACCACTTGAAATTGTGATGCCTTACGTGGACTTACATATTGGAGAACCCCAGCGAGAGTGATAGTCTCGTTTGGGACAGCAGGGGTGCAACCAGAGTAACGTATAGCCCCACCGTAGTTCACATGGGTCTGTCTTTCGTATACTTCTCAGAGGTACCATTGCCCGTAGAGGAACAAGCTCTGGAAGTATATGGTGTAATCTTCCCCTCCTGCTTGGATGGCCTTCATCTAGAAGGTCCCTATTACCATGTCTGAATTCACACTGGTTTTCCCGTTCATATGGCTGGACATTCTTTCATGAGCAGTGTGAAACCGATGGTAGATGTTACCTCGACGCGCCTCAGGGATAAACACATCAAGACAGACCCCTTTCTTTGTAAGAGATCATTTGCAAGTACCTCCAGATCGTGGGATCCTTCATAACGGGCCCATGAAGCAATAGTTCAGAGGCGTGAATCTGCTTTGACGTATGTAGTGAGCTCCAAGGGTCCAGTGAGTGGTTTCCGAAGTTTTTCCTTGGTTGAGGACCCATAATAAGCATGGAATGGTCCGAGTTCTCTCCATCCTTGCTGCCCCCCCCCCCCGTTGGAATAGTGAGCTAGTGTGGATCAGGAAGGCTCGCATCCGATCTTCAAGTGGCAGGAACCGCCAAGGCCTGACAGAGTTACTCGATTGGGCAGGTCGAGGTAACGCCCTCTATTTCAAATCCCCAGGATTAATGCCTGATCGCACGAACAGCCCTTGGAGAGCAAATTGTCTTCGACCACTACCAACTTCTCAGTGTGGCCAAAACGACAGTTCCTTTACAGTCCGGATAGACGGATGTTAATGCTCCGTTGAGTGGTCTCGATGTAAACAGCGCCGCAAGAACAGGAATTTCTATACATTCCAGCTGATAGTGGGTCTCTTGCACCCATAGCCGTTCGAAAGAAGTTCCGCAGCTGTGTTATAAGCTTGAAAACGATTTCTGTGTCATGCTTTCTTAGCGTTTTCCCTATACCAACGTGTTGGAAATTACGTCTCCCAATACAAACTTAAGGTTATGTTCCATCTGTGCCCATCAAGTATCTTTAGGGGTCAATGTAGGTATGGGTTATTAAATAGTTATAGTTAGTTAATGCCTTATTTTACGTGACGAGACTCGGGCCATTAGGCCCGCTCTTCAGTCTGACCACGCAAATTTCGCTACGCTCCTTTCACCTAGCGAAGAAAGAAGGTATTGTCTCGGGCGACGAAACAGGCGGTTTGAATTTAGCTCAGAGGCGTCACTTAGGCTTGAGGATCTTTTACATGCAAGTAAATCTACTAACATGGGCCATCGGCTTTACTTCCCCTCCGCGGAAGGCGTACGAAGGATTTTTTCGCCCTTAAAAATCCACGGCTTCGATCGGGTTTGAACCCGCGAACTTGGGTAGGACAGTCCGGCACTCTAACCGTCACACCATCGAATCCGCTAAAAATCCGTTAAAATGGATTATTAAAATTTTAACTAAGTTAACACTGCGCATCATGTTATCACATATTGCTAAAATACGCGTACCATCGATGACATCTCGCACATTCTACGAGTATTTAAAAGTTATTTAGTCCTCTTTTAGAATAGTTTCCAGTCAATTATTGTAATACAGTTAAAAATGAGCATTAAACTCTACAATTGGAAATCCTCTTATCAGCGTCCAGTACGAGATTCCGTCGATTCACATTCACTTCTTCAGACTTATAATTCGCCAGTGGACTACGAGAATTTTCCGTGACTAACACGCAAATGACGTCAAGAAATATTCCTGTTTGATTTCAAAAATATTGGGTGACTACCGCTTTGAAAGTGGAAAGGCTTTGCTTTACGGCATCGAAGATTTTGTTGAGAAAATCGGTATATTTCTTGCTAAACTATTTAGCTTTGATGAAATTTATAAAATTTAGTTTGACTTTTTTATTTTATTTTATCAAAGTACCCCAATAGTTATGCATTAACCACGCACGTTTTCATGGTGATATTTGGCAAGCGCATTTATACCGCCGCACCGACAGCCTTGAGATAGTGCGGTCATACGGCGGTGCCCGCAGCCAGGACCTCACGTAACAGACGCGTAAGGGCGTTGCCACTGTGCACAACGCGCAGTAATGAGCAACGTAGGAGGCGCACCAACGAGTTCGAATATACTGCACAGAGTGGCTGAAACACCGCCATCTTTGCAGCAAGTTGAAGCTAATTGTTTGCCGTCAAAACAGAGGGCTCTGTGCAATTATTCAAAATAATAAATGTGTTCAATTTGAATTTTATGAAATATGTATCGAAATCCGTGGTAGAAATTAGATCTATGAAAGAAGTTAATTTAAAAATATATATTTGTGGTTTGATTACTTCTATTTTTACAGTTACCTGCCGAACATACAGAAGGCTTTGTGAATATTATTATTCTAATCACTAATATAATTTAAGTTCAGTTAAGCGAAAGAGTCAAGAATATAAGATATGTTACAAACCGCGTCGATTCAGTGCGACAATAGTTCTACACGCCTCGACCAGGCCAACATTCATATGTTTTCTTCTTTCTTCTTCTTTTTCGGCATTTTCCTCTTAGGAGATTGCCGTTTTCACCATCCACAACACTGGGTCCTCCCAATATCCTGATTTGAGGTTTCTATCCTCCATAGAAAAAATCATGACCATCCCTAGTTCTGCGAGCATCTACCAAGAGCGCTGAAAACACACGGTCAGCTACTCTATGTAGTATATTCTAACTTGTTGAGAAGCACCAACGGTGACTAGCGTTTGGCGGGCGCGTTCAACTCAACACCACCGCCCTGCTCTCAAAGTTTCGCTCCCTGAATCGGCCAATGGGGAAGTGCTAAAGAGACTGGCCGGATATATAACTCCCCCCCCCGCTGGGAAGCATCTCGTTGTTGGAACCCCCAAACTGAAGTGGGCCCCAAAGGCAACCTATCTGGTCGTCACTTCTAATCGAAGGATGCATTGGCATTTACATGTCAGACAAATTCGATCGAAAATTCAGCGAATGGTTCGTTTTCTACAACCTCTTCTGGAAGAATCATCACTCCCCTTAGACCTTCGCCTGTCACTCTATAAAATGTGCTGGCGGCCTGTGGCCACTTACGCTACGGCGACAGAATGGATTACAGGAAAGAAGTACAAGGATTCATTTGAGCTAGTTCAGAACAGAGTCCTGCGACTCATAGCGCGCCCTCCGTTTCGGAAATGGATGAAAATACTCAGTAAATAATTCGAGTCCTTCACTTAATGCTTGAGACGTTTATCATTCAATGAAACATATGAACCCTTTCAAACCAATGAGCTCCGGTGACGTTCAAACAATTTGCTCGACATGTCCTTACTATTGGACAAAGACGACGAGCTCTGCCCTCAGATTTATTGAAGGCACAGCTACACTCACAAATTTTAAAACTACAAAGTCACAACAGTGACTAAACAAACCACCAAATTCGCAAACGAAACAAATTCCAAAATTGTAGGTCAACTGCCCAGAAAACAAATACTTGAAAGTTATTAAACCAGAAATTCAGTAGGATTCTTAATTACATATAAAAATGTTATAAAGAAATACTTTCCAATGCAGATAAACTCAAATCTGAAAACATCTAAATTTTTGTAATTTTCGAAAAATCAGGATTTTTTTACGAACCTAAGACTTGCACCATTCTGTTAAACATCATTCATACTATCGAATAACAAAGTTTAATAAAAAACGTTGAATCCACTTGTTTGAAAATGTCGCAAGGGCTTCATGTAAAAAAACCAAAAAATATTTTTTTCAAATTCAAGGATCCCAGTCAACAGTCAGATAGAGTGTGGAATATTTTTGAAGAAAATGGGCTAAACGGTTTAGCCACTAACGTTGACAGACGGACTGATGTTTTGCCGTCAATCGGTTTTTCGGTTTCAAGAATCCACAAAATATGGTTTCTAGCTATACGTGTTCGAGGATTTTTTTATTTAGCAACTGGATTTATCTTTTTGTTCATCAGAGCCCTGCAATAAGAGTTTTCTGCCAAAAATTTGCCGTTTTTTAGCAGCATTACATTACTTTCTCTCTATTGCGCGAACGGTAACGAGAAAGTAATAATTTGTATAAAAATATTCTCTGGAACTACTTCAAAGACGGCCGTGAGAGCTCACCACCTCCCTGGACGGCGGAAGCGATCGCGCGCAAGCACGTTTTCCGTTGTTGACATTCGAAGAAATTAGCTCCTTTCTGCTAAGACATTGAAACCCAACCGCCGAACCGCCTGGGTGGCGGATCGGAATCGTCTCGCTCGTGGAAGGAAAAAAAAAGTCGACTGCACTAACAGTTGGATCTTTTACGTACGTTATGTGTTGAGTCTTCGTAGCTCCATGGCGCTCTATTCTCTGTGCTTGCGTTTGTGGCGCGTCAGAACAGAGCAAAAACAGGCGTGGTGCATATGAGCTTTATACATGCATGAGTAATAAAATAAACAAGACAGGTGCTATAGTTTTTCTCCAGGCACAGGTAACACGTATATTTTTTTCAATATCAATGTTAGAAGCAAATTCTAACGCCGTGTGCTAACATGTTTTAGCGCTGTCGCCGTCAGAAACGTTTCTTTGACAAAGGTATGGAAGATGTTTTTGCGGATCTTCGGCCCGATCTTTAACAGCTCTCCCTCAATTTTGTTATAGTCGCCGCCATAACAATGATAATATTATTTTCTACGTATAATGTCTAACTATACATTAATAAAATATGATGCCCAAAAAATTGCCTCATTTACCTAAAAGTACTATGCGTATTGTAGAATCGATTCTAATTATGTGAAGTAAATTGGGACTTCAGCTTCTTTTTTAAGCGAATACACAAAATGTTGACAATTTTATTTTAGTCAAATTTGAAAAGCTTAACTGCATTTCTACAAAAAGTAGAAATGAAATCACTAAAAATGTGTTCCTATTATTGTTTTCATATGCTTAAAGTTAATTGTTTTTACTCGTTAGTATTAGGTACTAAACATTATAGAATTTTCCACTTAATATGTATTGGGATGCATAATAAAGGACAAGATTGAAGCGGGTAATATTTAACCGCCCCATCAACAAAATGTTTTAAATTGTATTACATGTTGATTTATAATTGCACGTTAATTATTTTATTTTAATTTTATTAAATCAAACGTACGAATTTGGGATAGTTTCTGAAAAAATATTTACAGCAAAAATGTGAAAGCGGAAGTTTCATCCAGACTTCATGCTATCAACCTCTCCTGCAAAAATGATATTAGAAATTTAGAATTGCGGATTTTAGTCTGATAATGCATATTGTTTTTGTTTGGATTTGTTCCGCGTTATACATTTCTGTGAGCTTTTTAGTTTGTTATTATATAGATTGAACTTTTGCTTACTTTTCACTTATTTGTTAATAAATTGTTTTTAACATTTTTTAATAATTTGTGAAATAAATGTAATCAGAAAGTCTTGTGTGATCAGAGAGCCCAGTATAATAATTATATTTGGTGGACATTTTTCGTTAGTTCAGTCTCTTATAACTCTTACGGTACTCAGAGAACAGCTGTAGTGAAGCAAGCCGGTCCCATCAGACAGGAAAAGTTATTACGGACCGAGAAAATCATTATAGCAAGATGGATAGGTAAGAAGAAGGGAGCGGAATGCGTTGCGAGACGGGGCTGAGCGAGAGTAGGCGGTTAGGAGCTGGCCGGAAGACAGGTCGGTGTGAAGCGGAGCGCGGAGAACATTGCTGGGAGTGCGGGTGGAGTGGAAGGGGGAGGGGGCGTCGCTGGCCGGCGGGTGCGCGCCGCGTATTTGCGCAGGGTGTTGACGCGCGCGCTCCGTCGGCGCCTTGTTTGCATGGGGATGGCCGGGCGTCGAGCCCTGCCGGCCGGGTGGCCTCCGTTGGGAGGCTACGCGCAACGAGGGAAATGCGTTCCTCGAGCGAGGGGAGAGGATGACTCCACGACTAGTGGTCTTTGTCTTTCGTTGATGAATAGTGAAGGTTAACTGGATGTAAACTTGCATTGAAGAAGCGCTGATGAGGTGATGTTGACGTAATTAAGTGATGAAAAAACTGAAGTCTCAGCCAAATTACAAGATTTATTCACATAGCCAATTTTGCGAAGGCTTTTCGGTCACAATCAAAAAGTGAAAAAAAATGTCTAAAGTACTCTTGTTCTAGAATTTATGTTCTATTTGAAGAATTTTAATGTATGAGTGGGGGATAGCGTTTGTTTATAAAAATAGTAGCAAAGTATGATTATTGTGTTTTACATGCACGTAAACTGTTCTTTAACTCTGGAAATAAAGCTTCTGCCGTTCTGGCCTGTGTATTTAGCTGTTGAATTGTGGCAGTGGGGTTCATAAACTGCCGACTTTGTCATGAGTGGGAAGGAATTCTAAAGAGCTCTATCTTTCCTGGTTCATCAAAAAGAATCTTTTCCCTTTTTTTCACATCCAACCATTCGTACCATCCGGCCATCATTACCACTCTTACCATCTATTTCACATTCGGCAATTATCAAACCCAACCAGAAATAGAGAAAAACAACGTTAAAATACACGTAAAATTATTAGACAATAGCATCACCTTATCTGGATTATAATTTTTAACGCAATTCAGTTGCCGCAATTTCATGCAATGATCAGTTAATACAATTTCCAAATATGGTAACCATCTGCATTGCCAAATGTGTTCGTGGCAACTTAGTATATCATGTAAGATATTTTACATATATGTACAATTTTACTGAAATTATAATTGGGAATATGAAATGATTGGGGATATGGAACAGGAAGATGGAGTGTAGGAAGACCACGTAGAAGATGGTTTGAAATGTGAAGACGGAACAGGTAGCCGCCTAGTCCTTGAAGTAAAGAAGAAGAAGAAGAATATGAAATTGACATGTAGCTAATTTAAAATCAACTCGTACCAGACTGACGCGAAACGTCAGATTGTTTACTAAGGTAACGCAATTTAAACATTTTCTTAGCAAAGTACTTAAAAACGTCACCAGCAGATGTTGCTAGATCAAATAAAACACTACAATGAGTGCGTTACTCTAGTTTAGTTTCTAAATGGAAGGGATCATTAAGTGCAGGGAAGGTGCGAGGAAAAACAGTTTGATTTTAATGACAAAATGGTTATAATTTGGTTTCCAGAACCTACTTTACATTTAGAGCATTCTGTTCTACTAACACTTGAAACTCCTACTGCCCACCTGCGTCTTTTATGATTCAGAACAGGTCAAATTAAACTGTATCAATTATATTTGATATCACCAGAAATTCTTTTGAGTGTCAAACGTCTTTCTGTTGAGGGCCTTCCAGAACCTCTCGAAGGAACTGCATATTTAGTTGAATTTATAGTGACAATCTGTCTTCCGATTTGGGGATTTGGTATTGATTGCCCTGAAGATTTTTTGCAAAATACCCATGCATTGTGCATTGCAGCATGTATGAACCAAATGAAAATAGATTAATACAATTTTTTCACTCTTATGTCAATTGTGTAGGCGGAGATATCTTAATTCTATCCGTGTCTCCCATATATTTATTGTATGAAAGTATGATGTGTGGTTTGGTTATTCTTATAGTTTTATTTTATGCAGCACTGTGTATCTTTTGACATTTTGTGAGGCTATATTCAATAAAATCGGTGATTTCACAAAGGGCATGAGCCACTAAAATCGAACATTTTAGGAGACCCAAAAAACATTTGTGTTCGATACAAGTGGTCTTTCAAAGATTGAACAAAATAATACTGTCATGCCCTAATGTATATAAATATGAAAAATATGTCAAATACTGATTTTTGTGCAACAATACTCTGAAAATAAAATATGTTATTTTATGACTTGTGCCCTTTATGCAATCAACTGACTTAAACTACATTTTATCGTGTACTGAACTGCAAACAAATGTACTTTATTTTCCAACACATCAAATTTAACACGTAACAGCATGTAGAGTCTGTTCTTTAGTCAGCTTCATCCCATTTTCAGCAGAAATATCCTGACTGTTGACTCATTCCACACGGGTTGTCCATTCTATCAGTTCATTACAAAAATACGTGTTCTGTTGGTATGTACTTAAGGGACTTTTTGAGGTCATTGATTTTGTTTTTTCATTTGAAGGAATCTATTCTTCATGAGATTTTGCAGGATCTAGTAGAGATACTGAACTCCAGCGCGCTCTTGCAACTACAAAGGAATGTTCAGTTATCCCATCATTAAATTCCTTTGTTTTTACTTCAGCACGATATTAATTTGACATCGTGTCACAAATATTGCAAGCAATTATGGTCGAAAGCTCACTTTTGGATGACGTGGAATTTGTGTCTTTTAACTTTCACTGAAGAGGGTTTTTTTTAAATATGTAGACCACCAGGTTCTGAAATTTAGAATTTATTGTGTTTCTGCTTGTTTTATATTGAAACGACTCCTTGCCTGTTGCATAACAGAAGAAATTTCATATGGAGTTTATATTATGTCATGTCTCCATAACTTTCTTTTCAGTACTCCAAAATCACGATCAGAGGGCAAGAATGTGTCCCCGCACTTGAAAATGTGAAAATTGGTCTCAAATTTATTATTCATAATAAGACTCAATAACATACGAATAACCATATGATTTTTATTTTGACCTGGACAGCCGTCACTGAAACAGTTATTGTATGGTTTTTGGTATGTTTGAGAACTTGTCCCTCAGGAATGAACAAGCCTCATAGGGGATTTTCTAACCAATCCTTCATGACACTGATGCAGGTTTGCATTGTTAGTGAACGAATTGTGAATGCAGAAATTATAGACACATAATTCTCTATAGTAAGAAAATTACTGCCTGGTAAGTAAAATACCCACATTTAATCAAAAGCAATCCCTAATACGTAATCTTTCTCCTTGCACATTTTTCCACATCATCCATTTTGACATTTTCCACAATACGAAGACGAACATAATAATCTGTACATTAATAATTTTTACTTACCCAGGTAACTAAACACTATATTAAACACAAACTGCAAAATAAACACGCACTCCCAGCCTCTGCCAGAAAAAGAACCAATACCTGCTTTGAGGATGTTGAGGAATTTGAGGATGTTCTCTTTTCAATTCAGGGAGCTACAACTGTTGAGAGCAGAATGGGCATGAGTCAACGACTCACACCCTTTGAACAGTCAACGAGAATTTTACATGTCTGTAACTGAGACTGGGTTAATGGTACTTGTGTCTATTGTACACCATACGATGCATCTACCTTCAAGAAAATAGATGATGTTTAAAACTCATTTTGTGAAAAAGGTGACTCATGCCCTTTATGAAATCACCGATTCAATAGCATATTGACAGAGTGTACATGATATAATTGTCTTTCCAGGCTACCAAAATCAATCCATCTTTGCTTTTTTTGGAATCAAATAAGACTATCTTTTCGCATCATTTCATTTTTACGTAATAAAGGGCAATCTTTTGGAATCATTTTTGGTCACATTGTTGCAGTTCCTACAAATCCTCGCTCTTTTGAATGCAAAAAAATTGAAATTGGTGAACAAATTATCAAATAAAACATATCTCAAGTTTTTGCAGAAAGTTCATCTAACATATTTACAAACACTTCTGCTGGCTTGTCAAACGTATGTTCATAGCTAGAATTCATATTTACACTTTTCCCTTGACATACTTCGAAATTAGACATGTTTGTTTTCAGAGACCGAATCTTCTGTTTGCAGAGGCCAAACCTTAATGGTTTTTCTCTTATTAACTGCTCGCAACCGTAGTTTCCGTAATATTGTATTATTGCTTCGTCAAAATTCATATGCTCTGTTACAACATGATGTATTCGAAAATTATTCTTAAATTAGTTCATAAGAAGTCTTACATTTCCACAATGTATCGGTACTGTCTGCATTGTCATTATCATTGCAGTGTAGAAAACGTCTCGTAGCCTCTGCAACCATATCATATCGCAAGTCTATTCCAGAATCTCAGAAACTTTTCTTGGAATTAATAATTTTAGCAATGACATTGCATGAAGTTCGGTCTTGACAAGTGTGCAAAACTCAATTAAAGAGAGACAAGTCAGAGAACTTTAAAGTTGATCTGCACATTGTGATTCTAGATCTTGAGTCAGCTAAAACTTACAAATATCTGAGCATTGAAGAATGTGAGAACATCTCATATGACAGTGAAAGAGAGAATTCGCAGGGAGTATTACAGAAGAGTGAGACTTGTCCTTCGGTTCGCTCTGAACTTCAAGAATAAATTATTAGTAATAGGTAGTTTGTTGGTGCCTGTAGCTGAATACAGTATGGGACTCGTGGACTGAACTGAGCAAGAAATTCAAATCATAGATCGAAATACCAGACAACTGCTTACAATGGATCATGTCGCCCACCCTTGAGGTGATTTGCGTAGACTTTGTGTCTGGTAAGGAAGGAGGAAGAGTCCTCAGACAAATTGAAGCCTCTTCGCACAGTTCATTGTTCGGGAAAATATGTAGTCATCCATCAAAATGACACTAATGACGCACACCATGGAGAATTGGAAATAAGCATTATTAGTGTAGCAAAACGCGAACAAGACTATGCAAGACATGCAAAATACACAGACACTGAACTTCTTATGCTACTTAACATGAAATATAAGACACGAATAATGTTAAAGAAATCATAGAGAGACAAAACGCTCCATTACAATATCTAGAAAGAATGAACAAGGTGAAGATCAATAAATATCAATCATTTATGTGGCATAAAAGCGGAAGAATGAAGCCTGAATCGGAAGGACTTATAATAGTTGCCCAAGATCAGGTCTTGAGAACGCCATTGTGAAAAAGTGTTTCTAATAATTTCCCGTGATGATATATGCCGCATTTGTCAGGAACAAGTAGAAAACATTAATAATAATAATAATAATAATAATAATAATAATAATATCTTAGGTTCTCCAATTCTAGCAAAGACCGAGTACTTGAAAAGACACGACAGGCTGTGTACCCATAGACAGATCTGTTCCGCCCAGTATAAAGTTCCAAAGAAGTGTCTTAAGTGATACTAACACACACTGAAACAGCTGTCGTCAGTTGGACTGTGGACAATATTGTACGACTAATACATTTAAACTGAACGCACGATAACGGCGAACAAACCGGACATAGTTATCCATAATTTGGATAAAAAAGTGTGTCGAATTGTAGACGTTGCTGTACCATGCAATCGAAACGTGACCATGAAGACAGAGAAACGTCTTCAATTATGGAGTTTGAAAATCGAGATCAGCCGAATTTTGGGCGTAAAGCACATGTCGTACCGATATTTGTCGTAACTTTGGGATTTGTACCACAAACTTGTAAGAACTATTCTAAACTCCCAGGTAGGGCAAAAGACAGAGAAGTGCAAGAAATTACTGTATTTGGAACAACCTACATTTTGCGCAAAATTTTGTAGAAGCACCGATAGTCCGTGCATTGAAGCAGAATTCCTTAGGAAGATGGTTGCAACCCGGGGTAGAACCAACTCATTTCTAGTCTTGAATTAGAGGAATAAGAAGAAGAAATATACATTTCTTGAAATAGAATTTTGAAAATGACTACTTGCAAGGCACATTTCTACTAATAGTTTATGACAGCTTCGGTTCATTGACAGTGTCAGCTGTCTATAGTTCTGCCAGTCATAAAATAACGGAAGACATACAGAAAATATTTCGGTACGTTGGTTGCAAGGTTCTCCGGGGGGTGAATTCAACGCTAAACATACGCAGTGGAGGTCATGAGTATGAACGTTCAGAGGCAAAACACTGCTCATAGTAAACACTCCATTCAACGCAGAACCACGAGACTCAACGTACTGGCCAACCAAGAATAATAGGCTGCTGGAGTTACTTTATTTATCATGAAAGGAATAAATCATAACTTTACATCAGATGAAAATTTTCTAGAATTGTTCTCCGATCACTCCCTAACCATAATATCTATTTGCTCTCATAAAATACATACCAACATGAATCCTAGCATTTCTAACAAAAAAAATTATCGGAGTTAAAATGAAACTTGGGTGAATATAAATATTATTGCAAACGTTACTCTTAAAAGTGAATTCGATATAGATGAAGTAGTTCAATTTTTAACTAGCAGCATCCAGGAAGCAGCATGGTATGCCACACCAGAAACGTACGAAACAGCTATCCTAAAACAATTGATGCGATGAAAGAAGAAAAGGGCGACTTACGAAAGTTTGCCAAACTACACATGATCCAAATGTCAAACGAAACTTCAACAGGAAAACGCGAAATTAAAAGCTTAAAACATTTCTAAATGTGTTTGCTTGAAGATCCATCTACATCCTTCCTACACAAGCTCAGATTAAGTAAGAAACTTTTAGAAGTGAGCCAATCAATTACTCAAACATTCTACGATAGAATTGTTGATGCCGTCCATCGAGCAGCTTATGAGAGTCTCGGAGAAATAGAGTATACTGGTGGGAAAGGAATAAGTGACTCATGATGGAATATTCAGGGAAAGTGAGAAATAAGAAAATTGCTTATATTACATGGTTAAGCACGAAAGATCTGGAAGATAGAAAACGGTATCGTCAAATTAGTAGAGAAGGAGGAAGACAGATTAAACAGGACGTAATAAAAGCAAAAAATTACCATGGGAAAGAGTTTGTGAAGATGTAGAAAGGAGTACGGGCAATGCCATATCAAAGAACGCATGAAAAATAATAAAGAACCTCAGACAAAATGAAAAGCATAATGTAACAATGCAACCTATCAGTATATATCAATTTAAAATATATTACGAAGAACTTCTGAAAGAAAATAGGCTTGCTTTTAGTAACACATGTAAAATAGAGCTCCAGGAACCGGATAATACGGAAGATATTACAGTGAGTGAAACTGAAAAAAACAATGCAAAGATTTAAAAATGGAAAAGCACCTGGTCCGGGATTGGTAAAAAATTGAATTGCTGAAGTATGGCCCAAGTTTATTATTGGATCTTCTTACCCAACTATACAATAGATGTTTAATGGGAGAAGAATTACCAAAGGACTTCAGAAAAAGATATATCTCTAACATTTACAAGAAAGGTGATAGGAAACAATGTGCAAACTATAGAAGTATAACTGTCCTTACCAGCATTGGCCGATTGTATGTGAAAATATTAAGAACTCGACTGGAAAGAGACCTAATTGATGTCGAGGAACAGAGCGGCTTTCGAGCGGGGCGCTCATGTATTGATAACGTCTTTGGTATTAGGTAACCGACAAGCATCTCGCCCATTGGAGATGCACCTTGTGTTTATAGATCTGCGCAAGTACTATGACACGGTTCCTTTATCTAGGCTATGGATGGCAATGGAGAAACAAAATGTAAATACACAATTCATTAGAGCTGTTCAAGATTTGTACAGTGATAATACGATCCAAATAAAAGTAGGGAGAAACGTTTCTGCTCCATTTCCTGTGAATAAAGGCTTATGACAGGTGTGCTGTGTAGCCTCGACTTTGTTTAAAATATACCTGAATAAAGCCCTGAGAAGATGGAGGAAGAAATGTAATACGGGTATTAAAATTGTTGACGCCATGTTATTCTTTCCACACTTTGCAGATGACCTGGTGGTGTTCGCTGGAGATGAAGACGATGCTCTGTATATGCTTCGAAAATTATATGAAGAGTACACAGAATGGGGTTTAGAAATAAACCTTGGTTGTTGGAGGAAGTGCTATATGTCTGAAACTGGATGATGGTTCGCAAGTAAATCCTGTCAGAAATTCACATACCTTGGCAGATAAACGCAAATTGAGGAAGTATGCAAGATATTAAATATAGAATAGCAAAAGGAAGTGTGGTCATAAAACAACTACATCCACTGACAGGGAAAGGTAAATTAAGCAAGAATGTAAAGAGAAAATTGTATTAGACCGTTGTAGAGAATATTGCACGTTATGGGTCTGAGGTATGGGAAGTAACAAAAAGAGCAAAAAACAATTGACAGTAATGGAGATGGACTTCTAGCGCTGAAGTTGTGGACTGACTCTAATGGATAGAGTAAAGAACGAAGAAATTAAACGTAAAGCGTAAGTACGTTTTAATATAATTGACACAATAGAAGTGAATAGACTAAAATGGTATGGACACATGCAAAGAATGAACGAGGAACGTTGGGTGAAAATACTGTGGAAATGGCAACCAGCCACCCATCAAAGGAGAGGAAGACCTAGACTTACGTGGGGAGAAGTGGAAGAGGCAATGGTCTGACAGAAAAATGAAGACTTCACCAACAGAGAGATATGGAGGCTGGGATGCGAGAGACACCCTAGGTGTGGAACAACTCTCCGTACTACAAAAGATTTCTATAAGACCTACATGCAAATGAAACTGAGGAGTATCTGTTACCAACCAAACACGCCGAGTACTCACTATGGAAAGCTACCTGACGCTTTAAACGACCAATCAAACATCTAACGCTTATACGTGATAAAGGAAATTTCATACGCAATAAAACGGATTAATCATCATAATGTACCTGAGTACGATCTCATCACCGGCTTTTTCTGATAAACTGCGAAGAAATGCACCAACACTGGTAACATCAATTTTGAAAATTTGAAAGGTCATCAGTGAAACGCTGGAGAAGAAAGTTTATTGTTCTGGATTCTTTTTTAATGTCCTCCAAGATTTTGAGAAAGTGTTGGCACTCAGGAATCATATAAAATAAAAAATGAATAACCCGCAACGTTTGCACTACTTTGCTCCTATTTAACTGGAAGATGTTTCCAAATAAAATTGAAGTAATAAATATCATTCTATCCTGTCACAGCCGGAGTATCGCAAGGAAGTGTTCTTGGTACGCTACTGTTTTTGACGTATATAAATAAAAATAAATACTATGTCAAATATACACGGCCGACCATCCTTTTCCTACAGACATCACGACAGACAGACATGTTAGTTGATGACACAGTGTTCTTAACCTCCCTTGAAAATGCTTTTGCAGCATTAAAAAATATCAAGGATACCTCACTCTGCTACAGGAATGGTTCACAGAATGGCGTACAAAAACAAATAGAAGCAAATCGGTCCCCATGACGTTTGCACTCAGACCAAATAGATGTCTCCCAGTGAAAATCAATAGCAAGGAAATCAATAACACAAAAACCACATCGTGTGAAAATCCTAAGTCTAAATCTTGATAAAAAAAATGACCTGGAAGTCTCACATTAACATGAAAAAAGAACCTCTCAAAATCAAAATTATGCAAGACTATTGATTTATAAATCCTCTAGTAAATGATCGTATGCGCCACTCCCAAACTGCCGCAATTTTGGTCGAGAAACGTAGAACTACGGTTCTCGCAAATCGAAGCTCCTCTAGGTGGGTTACTCCACGTCCTGACGGGGGGATGCAGAGAAGGCTGTCAAGTGTTCTCCATTTTATGATATTTTTGCTTTTCATTTCAAGTCACGTATATTATTTTCATTTTTCTTCGTCACTGGCCTTCTCTGTATGCTGAACGCCCACCCATGTTTGCCGTGCATGGCGACCCATGCCGCAAGAAATGTGTGTCCTGGAAGTTGAAAGACCTGTCTGTTTCCCAACTTGTCTTGGTGCTTCTGCCTTGCACTAAGAGATACGTTGTTTACATATTTTGGGGAACATTTCTTGTACTTTTCAAAACCCTCGCTTTGACCTCGGACTCTTCTCGACGGGCAGTCGGGAGCTAACCCACTCTCGATCAATCTGCTCGGACTAGGTCTTGTACTAAACTTCAGGGTGAGCGAGACTCCAGAATACTCGGCGGCGGAGCGCTGTGACATCCCCCCGCTGTATCTCCGTGGCAACCCTGGCACTCCGATGGAGTGTCATCTTGTTGGGCATCGTGGTGAGTGGGGACCACAGGGATGAATCTGATATCCATCTATGGATAATAAACCTTCTCCCCCGCCCTCTTTCTCAAGGAAGAGGAGATGTGCAAAATGAACTATTGATTTGAATTGTTTCTTTTCTAAAGATGAAGATCGACCGAAGAAGCCTTGTTTTCTCTTCATGGCATATGCCAAGGAAGGTAAAACGTTTAAAAGTGTAAGTGCTGTCCGTCTGGTGCGAGTTATACAGGAAGCATACGGGAAGCTCCAATTGGTGCGACAAAGGAATGTAACGATTCTTTTTGAAGCGCGTACCGACGAGCAAATCGAAAAAATTCAGAATACCAAGCAGATATCCGTCCTCCAGGTAGTAGTCACGGTCCATTCTATCTTAAACCCGTGCAAAGGCTTGGTAAACCACGAGGACTTTGCTTCGGAAACTGCTTCGGAAGATCTACATTTTTCATGAGCCATTGCGTGTTTGAGGCATATAGCATCAGGATCCTTATAATGGCTCTCTTACGAGATTTAAACGATTTTCGCTCTCAGAAGAATTAATATTGATAATTTCTCGCCTTAGACCATCTATAGTCTGCCTTCAGAAAACTCATCTTCTTTCTCAACATTCCCTGTGTCTTCGCGGTTTTAGCACGTTTCGCTTTGATCAAGATAACGGAATTCGTGCTCACCGCGGTGTCGCGATACTTATCCATTACTCTCTCTTCTCTGAGGATTATAACGTTCGAACCGACGTTCAAACTGAATGCGTTCGGGTACACCTACCGTCCTTTTAATTAATGGTGTGCACATTCCTCCTGTCCAAGTCGTGTCACAAGAGGAATTTGAAGATGCTTTCTCAGTTGTCCGTCCCTTTTCTTATTGTGGGGGACTTTGATGCCCACAATCACCTCGGGTGGCTCGAGAGGTTCTATTCTCGAAAATATTATTGACCAGCAGAACGTAATTATTCTTAATTCCGGGAATTATATACATTTCTCTAGGTCTTCAAACACTTTTGTCATCAACCGATCTGGCCTTCTGCAGTCAATCCCTATCCGCCGTCTTAAAGTGGTCTGTTCTCAATGACGTTAAATGGCAGTGACCATTTTCCTATTCTGATGCACTTTGATATCCTTAATTTAGATGTTTCCCACTCATCTCGCTGACTGGGATATTTTCAGCGAGAAAATTATAATGCCAGATAATTGTCCAAATAACATCGATGCCTTGATGGCCCAATTCACCGACTCCCTTTTTCGTGCATCCACTATTGCAATCCCGACGTCTACGTGTCGGCCACGACATGTCCCTATGCCTTGGTTGGATATTGACTGCAACCGCGGTGCTTGCCCGAAAGAGGGCTCTGGCAAGTCTCAGTAGGTTTCCCATCACAACAAACCTGATTGATTACAAAAGAATGTGGACCAGAGCTAAATTAAAAATATGAGAAGCTGGAGAACCCATATTTCTTCCCTTTCTTGCCATTGCTCCGTAAAGTTATATATGGCGAAATATCCGCAGGTCGGAGGAAAACTTTCCCCACCATCTATCCCAGAACTCCTGATTAATGGAAATCGCATCACTTCTCCACAAGAAATAGTTGAGGAATTGGTCTGTCAGTACGAAAAACCCTCGATTTCCTTACACTACTCCCCTAGATAATTAAAAACATAGAGTAGAATTAAGAAATACAGATTGGACTTTTCGACTTGCCTGGAGGAAGATTATAACGTCCCTTTCTCCATGGATGAATTTTCCTCTGCCCTCGCCAATGTGAAAAATTCTGCTCCTGGATCAGACCAGATACACAACTAAATGTTGAAACACCTACCGTAACAGGCAAGTATTTTTCTCCTCCGTATCTTCAACAAGATTTGGATGGAATATACCTTTCCTAGGACCTGGCGCAAAGCGATTATTATTCCATTTCCCAATGAAGGAAAGAACAGGACAAAACCGTTAACCTACCGCTCTTAAGCGCGCTTAACCAATCTCGCTCACAGTGTTTACAAGCTTCTAGAGTACTGAACACGCGTCTGGTGTGGCTCCTAGAACAGAGAAACCTACTTACATCCATCCAAAGTGGTTTTAGGAAGAACAGGTCAACCGAGGACCATTTTGTCACCCTTACCACATAGATCTCCTCTGCTTTCGCGCTAAGTCAACACCTGGTAGCAATTCTTCGATATTGAGAAAACATATGATACTACCTGGATGTATGGCATTCTTCGCAGCATACATTATTGGGGTCTTAGGGGCTGGCTCCCCATTTTTTAGTAACATTTCTTTCGTCAAGATACTTCCACGTTCACCTCGGTGACAGGGTATTCGCCAGTCACCATCTAGAAAGGGGGGTCCCTCAGGGATCAATTCTGAGTGTCACTCTGTTTGCCATCGCTATCAAAAGTATAACATCAATAATCCGAGAGCCGATTAAAGCATCGTTGACGTCTTTGCCATTTTTTGTTCCTCCAAGTGTATGCAAGTGATAGAGAGGCAGATACAACTTGTCCTCAACAAATTGCATGAATGGAGCGATGCAACAGGTTTAAGTTCACCACCACTAAAACCAACGGCATGCACTTCTGCAATATTCATCATCTCCATAACCACCCCGATCGTTTTCATGGGAGCCATGTTCTTCCTTTTGTGGAGTCAGCAACTATCCTGGAACTTATTTTCGATAAGAGCCTAACTTGGCGAATTCACATCCGTAAATTGAAAAGTCGATGTGTGTCACCTCTGAACCTCCTCCTCACTCTTACAGGCAGCTCTTGGGGAGCAGACCGTGTGGGTCTCATGCGTTTGTATAGAACCCTCATCCGCTCTGTTTTGGATTATGGATGCATTGTATATGCGTCCAGCGTCTCCATCAACCCTCAATCCACAGGGTCTTCATCAACGTCTCCATCAACCCTCCGGCCACTAAATACCATTTATTATACCGGTTTACGTATTAGTACATGCACCTACCGCACGAATCGCATCGAATACCTCTTGGCCGAAGCTGGAGAACCGTTTCTGAGCCGAAGGCGAGATATTTTATTGGCGTCTTACGTGCTAAAGTGTCCAGACTCTTTAACAATCCTTGTCGCCGAATAATCACTCACCCCAAATATCAGTTCTCGTATGTTCTTCGAACATCGCTACCCCAACCCCCAGATATTCGATTGCGAAATTTTTTGCGAAAATTAAATGTCGATCTTCCCACTTCTGTGAAACCCACAAGTGATACAATTCTCCTTTGGAAACTCTTCCTATCCGATATTGATCTCTAGACTCTCCAATCTTTCCAAACAAACGACTAGTCCTCTGGTTTACCAGAAGCGATTTCAGGGTATGAGGGAATTCTATCTGGATCATTTATTCTTAACCTTTAACTTACTAATGGGAAAGAGAATTCCCGGAGACTTTCAACCCAGCGGTACCAATGGGATGTTTCTCGCGTGACCTCCAGAGGCGTGTGACAGCTCTTATCTCTCGCTTACTGCGGATGACAAGCTGCGCGGCGGCGATTCCCACTTATAGACGACGCGGCCTACGCGAGGCGATGACAGAGATGGGTCCACGAGCGCAATATCAGCGTTCGTGGGCTGCTGTAACATTCCGCGTGTTTACAGTAGGCCAAGGCTTGAAAAGCAAATTAAGAGGATTGTGAAAGCTTACATTCCCGTGGTTATAGCGCCCTAACACAGAAGAAGAAATGTAAAAGGAATAAGGTGAAGAGGAAGAGGTTTCCCCTATTGTCCGTAAAATACCAATTTTTTTTTTCAAATTTAAAAACTTTGTATGTAAACGAACAAACTTTTTTCTCGGGAAAACAAGGAAAACATTACACTTTCTGAAGTTTTTGCAAAAATCAATTTATTTATCGGTGACACATTTATGCTTTTAAAATATTGGAAAACGAGTAACGGAGAAAAGTAAATTGGAATTTGAAAAAAAAAGATTGTAATAATATTATTATTATTGACTTCCATAAATAAAAACTAAATACCGTAATTTTAGAGTTTGCACTGCAATTAACTTGCACAAATGTGTTTAAAATTTGTTTTATTTTAATTTATTTTAGAAAAGTTACTAATAATAGTAGTGGTACCAGAAAGATATTTTTTTCTCTTTCGTTTGCGCATGCCATTGTGGTACTTTATCCAGAATGATAAAAAGCATTAGAAATAGTGTATTTAAATGTTTGAATCAATTTTTAATTTATTATTTTTATTATTTGAAGTGCAATATTTATCTGCATTAGCAAAAACTGTTCCCGGTTTTCAATGCACACATCTTCTTATTTACCCCATAAAGACATAGTCCCTATTTCAACTCATACATACACATCGCTTCATTGTGGCCCACTGCACGTGAGGAGCACATTGCCTTCCTACGCAAGGCTAGCCCGCGTCGACCCTCGTCAACACTCGCTGTGGTTAAATCTACTCCGGGGGTCAAGCATAACTGTCTATTTAAACTAGTGGAGTTACAGAATGACACAGACTTTCCAGTATTCGTTTTCTATTTCCTTGGGTCTGGGCTAGCTATTCGGAATTGCCACATACTCGTGCCAGCTGCCATCTATTTCCGTCCAAAGTATATTTTTTTGACATTTTGTAGACTTTTCAGTTTCCTATCAGAAGAAAGGACATATTATTTTTTAGAATACTAAAGAACACTAAACTTCTTCCTAAATGACAATTTTCTTGGAAAAACTTTTCGCCGTTTTTAAGAAAATGGCGTTTAAGCGGTACTAATAATGCAAAACTTGTAGCTCTTTTTTACAGACCATGTTTGAGTTTTCGGAACACTTCATTTGAAGTCATTTGAAGAACATTAATTTACAAACACAATAGTGTTTACAATTTGCTGGAAATGTGCATATTAACAATGTGAGAGATCTTTCAAAAAATTACATTTATGTAATTTTTGCAAAAACAAAATAATACCACAAATTTAACTTTACGTCATATTAAAGAGTGCAATGAGCACTATCCTTTCCAAAAGTTTGAAAAAAAAAATTGGAACTAGTTTTGAGAAAATTGTGTTCGAGTTTTTCTGAAAATGCAAAATTTTGAGCTAGTTTTTACAGAATACGGTTGAGTTCTCGAGACAATTTACTAGAGATTATTAAAAGCAAATGTACTCGTAAATACAATAATGTGAACCAATCGCCACTAATTAAATATTACCACAAATGAACATTACTTCAAATACTTTGAAACAGGGAAAGTAATACCATGACTAAACAAAATATTTTAACTACATACGATCAAAAAATTATAAATGCAAATTATAGTTTTATCATTCAGTGTCAAATTTTACGTAAAACGTTCTTCACTTTGGGCTCAAACAGCAAGCGAAGGATTTCAGTAATAAAATTAATTACCCACATCAACTTCCTGCTGTTTGGTTCGAGGTTAGATCTCGTGAACTAAGGTCGGTATGAGATGTAATTTTTCTCTCCTAGTTTTTCTTCTCATTACGAAAACTAGGAAGTGTTGCATTCATAAGAGGCGTGTGGTAAGAAGGAACGAAACTATTGATTGCGAAGTGTAGATGCGTTTTACTGTGGCAGAAGTTAAAATGATTCCATGGTAACTACAGTGATTACTTGTACGAGGGTTATTCCAAAAGTAAGGTCCAATTCAACGTAACTATCTGAATTTCGCGCGAATATTAAAACACACAAGCGCGCCGACTACCGGTATGTCTTGCGCATCAAACGCCGCCATTACCGTTGTTATTGCTGCTGTGTGCTGTTTACAGTGTCAGTTCGTAATGTTTAAGACGATCTATTGGCCTGCCGACTTGAAGTAAGGTCAGTGATTCGGTTTTTGTCAGCAAGAAACGTTTCAGCGGCAGAAATTCATCAGCAAATAAGTGAAGTTTTTGGGTCCTAACGTGATGAGTGACAGTAAAGTGCGTAAGTGGGTGCGACCTTTTAATGAAGGACGGGAAAATGTGCATGATGAACCACGCTCTGGCCGGCCATCAGTGATCACAGACGTTTTGCTCAATGTCGTTGACGAAAAAATTCTATCGACGATTCACTATTTCCATCTTAGACTTCGAATTTCTGAACGTGAGTAGAACACCTTTTTACAGAAGTGTCTGAAAATTTTCAATTTCGCAAATTGTGCGCCCGTTGGTTTCCCAAGCTGCTTACTGAGTCCCAGAAAATGAAAAGACTGTCTTCCTCTCTGGCTTTTCTGGAGCGATATCATAAGGAAGGTGACAAACTTTTAGACCACATTGTCACAGGGGAAGAGACAAGGGTTTCTCACCTAACCCCCGAGTCTAAACGTCAGTCGATGGAGTGGCGTCACACGACATCACCAGTCAAAATCAAGGCAAAGCAGACCATCTCAACACGCCAGGTTATGGCGACAGTGTTTTGGGATAGACATGGAGTCTTGTTAGTCGAATTTATGGAAAAAGGGACAACAATCAATAAAGCCACCTACTGCAATACCTTGACTAAACTTCGACGTGCAATCCAGAATAAGTGACGTGGGCTTTTGACATCTGGAATGTTATTGTTGCCAGACAATGTCATACCCGATATTGCGAAAGAAACCCAAACTCTGATTACGTCTTTTGGATGGGAACCAACGGACCACCAACCGTACAGTTCGGTACAAGTGGAAATCGCGCCGAGCGATTTCCACTTGTTCCACTACCTAAAGGACTTTCTTGGCGGCTAGCGCTTCGCCACCGATGATGAAGTGAAACATTGGTTATCCTCACAGGCGGCCGATTTCTACGACAGTGGCATTCAAAAAGCTAATTGAACGATGTGATAATTGTTTAAATAAGTATGGAAGTTACGTAGAAAAATAAAGAAAGATGTAAGGAACGTAAATAAAACAATTGTTTTGAAAAAATATTTGATACTTTTAAAAAAAAAACAACAACGGACCTTGCTTTTGAAATAACCCTCGTATGTGAAATGGAGCACGGAGAACGTTGAAACAACTGACTATAAGATACTAGTTACTGTATTAGCTCACTGTTTTATGTGCCATTAACGCTCTTGTTCAATGACTGGTATATATTTTCCATTGGTATTTTCATAGTAACTTTACACTATTTGTAAACGATATGTGAAGTTGTATATTTTTCTCAGGGGAGAATATAATTGATCTCAAAAAAATTTTTCGTCACATTAATGAGACGCACGTGTACTTTCTGGCATTACAGATAACTTTCTGGATAATAGTGAAGTCAAAACTCAATTACTGCTATTAATAAATAATTGTTATAAAACATTTATTTGCTATAAATCATTGAAGAATTCAAGTGAACTTAAATGACTCAAAATAGGTGTAATAATTGGCAATTTTCTATAAGAGGTTGCTTCGTTGTTTCTGCCCCTATATCTCTCTTTCTCCTTCCCTCTCTCTCTTTCTCCGTGACTCTCTCTCTTTCTCCGTGTCTCTCTCTCTTTCCGTATCTCTCTTTCTCCGTCTCTCCTCTCTCTTTCTCTGTCTCTCCTCTCTCTTCCTTCGTCTCTCTCTCTATGTATCTCCGTGTTATTCACATTTAGTAGCAGATTCTACACGTCGCTGAGCAGCTGCGTAATATAGAGAAACGCCGTGGGTGAAATACATACCGTATGTGAAATACACCTCTGTGTTTAATACATACCGCGTGTAGCGGGTTGCGTAAAGTTTTGTCCGAAAAATTTTAAAAAAATGGCGTGGACCACCCTTATCACTTAGGTGTATAAAAAATAGATAACAACCTATTCTCAGACCTACTAAATATACATATAAAATTACATCAAAATCGGTCAAGCCGTCTCGGAGGAGTATGGTAACTAAAACTATGACACGAGAATTTTATATATAGGGTGAGTCACGTAACTTTAGCACCTCCTGTAACTTTTGAACGGTTGAAGATATTGCAATGCAGTTTTCACCAAAGTGCATGAGGGGATGGGGCTAATTAATACGTGAATTTACTTCTGTTTTATCACTCGTATTTTATGAGATATTTGAGGTAACGTTGTTTTTTCAAATAGAACTATACATATTTTTTCAGTCTATCATGACGAGCGCAAAAAGACAAATCCAATGATATACATATTGTTATGTTAGATAAGCATTTTTTTGAGTAATTTTGATTTTTGCGACTAGGGTTTAACGGATATTTTGAATGTACTTGTAACAGTCCGCCATACAAGGTCACGCAGCGCTCCATCGGCAAACGCGCGCTTGGAGAAGGGAAGGAAGTTTATTACTTGAAGATACGAAAATATTCCAAATATTTACAAAACTGTTGTAGTTTTTCCTGAACTCAGCTTTCAGTCCTTCTCCATACTACTTTTATAAGTAGTATGTATTGAAATAAATTTGTTTCCATCCCTAAGTTATTATTATATGCTTATTAATATTTGAAGTGTTTGCTCAGAATATGCAATATTCTTTGTACAGTCTTAATATTTATTTCTGATAGTGATTTGCTTCAAGATCCCATTAATATCCTGTGATATAAAACCTCATTAAAAGGAGTTGAAGTTATAAACAATTTTATTACGATACATAGTTATGACAAATCTTTATTTTCAATCCTTCAATTCCTTCAACCAAAGAAAAACGAAAAAATTTAATATGTGGATGGAAGGTAGGAAAGCAGAGTTCAAGGATGGAAATCAGAGTTCAGGGGAAAAATCTGCAACATTTTTGTGAATATTTGGCATATGTTTCATATCTTCAAATACTAAGATCCCTTCCCTTCCCGACCCCCACGTGCGCGTTTGCCGGTGGAGTGCTATGTGACCTTGTGTGGCGGACTGTTACTAGTTCAAAATATCCGTTAAACCCTAGTCGCAAAAATCAAAGTTACTCAAAAAATTCTTATCTAACATATGACAATATGTATATCATTGGATTTGTTTTTTCACGCTCGTCATAATAGACTGAAAAATATGTATAGTTCTATTTCAAAAAACAAAGTTACCTCAAATATCTCGTAAAATACATGTGATAAAACAGAAATGAATTCATGAATCAATTAGCCCCATTCCCTCATGCACTTCGGTGAAAACTGCATTGCAATAACTTCAACCGTTCAAAAGTTACAGGAGGTGCTAAAGTTACTGTTGGAGAACAAGCTCAGTTTATCTATTTACGTATTACTGTAGCTTTGACCCAATTATTACAAGGGGTTTTTGTAAGCAGATATTCCGTTTTATTCCAGACAGAAAATCATTACAACTTAGTTACGATCAACAACACTCCTTTGTTTCTCCATTGTATAACACATGAACGTGCCACACGAAAACCTATGATATATGTTTACCAACAAATCCCCCCCTTTCGTGTGTGCACGAAAATATAATTCTCATTTCAACATCCTCAATGATAACATATGACGACTTAACGTATTTTTATCGACGTCTTTGGTTAAGATGTCCGCAGTCATGTCATAAGATCTGTGATGTTTTATAATTATTTCTCCATTTTCAATATCTTCTTTTACAAAATTAGATTTCCTCATAACATGTTTATTTCTTGTAGTCACTTTGAAATCATTAGTCCAGTCTGTAATCGATTTATTATCAGTAAAAACTTGTACAGGTCGACGAACCAATTTTTGGAAGCCGATGTCCTCGATGAGTGATACAATCCATTTCTCATCGCAGATCACCTCGCAAATCCCAATTAACTCCGACTCCATTGTTGATAATGCTACCATTTTCTCCTTCTTACACTTCCAACCAATCAATGATTTTCCTAGCATCATCGTATATCCCGCAAATGATTTACTATCTTTAGTAACGCACCAGCTAGCGTCTGAATATACATTCAGAACACCTTGTTCTTCGGATATTTTCAATTTAATGTGTTTGGTTCCTTTCAAGTACCTTAAAGCTCTTTTAATGCCTTGCAGATGAATAGTTCTTGGATCCCTCGAATATTGAGATAACTTGCTGTAAGTGTAGGCCAAATCTGGACGAGTGGCAGCCACAAGGTATCCCAGAAAACCCAGCATTTCTTGGTATAAACTGACGTTGACTTTATCGAAGTTTTCAAAGTCATCCATTTTTACCCCTATTACTCCAGGTGTACTTACGGGGTGACATTCATTCATTTTAAACCTTTCTAATATTTCTTCTATAAATTTTTCTTGATCTAGTGAAAAACCACGATTCCTTCTTACAACTCTTATACCCAAAAACGATTCATTCAAATCGCCATCCATTACCTTTATAGTAAGATGTTTCTTTAAATTCGTTATCAAGTTGTCAATGAGAGTTGTATTCTCTCCTATGATGATACAATCGTCTACATAAAAAACAATGATCAAAAACTCCGTATTTTGAGCGTTCACAAATACGCAAGGGTCACTTTTGCATGATTCCATTCCACAACACTTGAGAATACTGCATAATTTCTTGAACCAGCATCTTCCGGCTTCAGGTAGGCCGTACAAGCTCTTCTTCAGCTTTAAAACTTTATTCCCCTCTACGTTTACACCGTCTGGAGTTTTCATATAGACGTCGCGTTCCAATTTTCCGTTTAGGTAAGCAGTTTCTACATCAATGTATTTCACATGATAATTGTTCATTGCAGCCACAGAAAGTAAGATGCGAAAAGTTTCCAGCCTCATCACTGGACTATAAGCACACTCAAAATCTCTTCCGCTCACTTGTCTGGATCCATCCACTACTAACCTCGCTTTGTATTTCACCTTGTCTCCCACGCACTTTCTTTTAAATATCCATTTGTTCCGTATGTTTTCGTTCATTGATTCTTGCCGTTCTACTACATCCCATGTATTATAGTTTTGCAGACACTGCAACTCTTGTTTTATTGCTTTCTCCCATTCATTGCAGTCGGGTCCATTCATCGCGTTTTGATATGTTTTGGGGGTTGTCTCAACAGCCATATTCGCAGCAGCATCATACCTTACAACAGGACGTCTCGTTCTAGACGATTTGCGAATTCTTGCTTCAGTACCAGAATCGTTTGAATGGTTTATAACAATATTCTTCGTCTGATTGTTCTCTTCTTCAGTTTCTTCATTGATTTGACAGACATTTTCATCGATATCTGAGACAGAATCATTATTAATTTTCTGTCCTACTTGAAAGTTCACTAACACACCATTATTCTCAGTTGGACAGTTTTCACAATTTTTATCAGTGGATTCGCCGTCAAGAAGATCGTAATCCAAATAGTTTAGATTTTCCCGTTTCGAAATGCCCCATGATTTATATCCCATCTCCGACTCAATAAATACATCTCTCGATTCATATATGTCATCGCTTTCCAACAGGGACTGAATACCGAAATAATAGCGGTAAAGGTATTTATACCGGTATAGAAATACCTTTATTCAAAATACCTTAAAAATACCGGTATAAGACTATTTACCCTCTATTTAGAGGTATTTTACCGGTATTTTCTTATGAAAATACCGGTATTTTCATGAGAAAATACCGGTATTTCAGTATAATTATACAGGTTTCGGAGGGGAAACATTCTGATTTTTTACGCTGAGATGTCTCAGAGGAACAATTATGGACTCCGCAGAGTTTCTGATCGGGGGTCCTAGGGTTCGAGTCTCAACGTTGGCGTATTTTCGTCACCAGACATTCAACCTAGGTCGAGTTCTGTTGTTGGTTGAGAAAGAATTATTATAATAGTCTGGGCATGCGAAGGCGTGTTTGGGGGAGCGAACGCGCGTGTGGGGACGCGAACGCACGTTTGGGGAGCGAACGCGCGGTTGGGGAGCGAACGCGCGTTTTGCGAGCGAACGCGCGTTTGGGGAGCGAACGCGCGTTTGGCGAGCGAACGCGTGTTTGGGGAGCGCGCGTGGTCGGGCCTGCGGACTCTGCCAGGATATGACCTTCGACATCTGTTGTGAAAGAACGAAGGCGATAGAAATCTGACATCGGTTGATAAGACTTCATGCAACGTTCTTTGGCGCATTCCGATTCTCGGAATCAGTTTCCCTTTGTAAGAGCTGCCAGAGCTGCGCCGTTGCGTAGGCAGTTTCCGGAGGTCAGCGTTTCTACCCATGGGCGTCTCCGGTTCGGCAGAGGATAACGCACTCGACCTATATACTCCAGGCTATTAATTTCTTTTCGCGTTGAGTAGAATTGAAATATGAGAAAAGGATGTTTGACCGTAGGCCCCAACAAACGCTTTGCCGAATGTGTACTGTGAGAGAGAGTGAGAGTGAGAGAGAGAGAAAGAAATCGAAAGAGAACGAAAGAGAGAAAGAGAAAGAAAGAGCGTGTGTATATAGCGCGAGAGTGTATAGAGCGTGAGTCTATAGCGCATGAGTGTGTAGCGCGTGTATGATTGGTGCAAGCGTGTGTTAGGCGCGCGCGTTTATTCGGCGCGCGCGTTTGTTCGGCGCGCGCGTTTGTTAGGTGCGCGCGTTTGTTCGGCGCGCGCGTTTATTCGGCTCACGCGTTTGTTCGGCGCACGCGTTTGTTCGGCGTGCGCGTTTGTTGGGCGCGCGTGATTGTTCGGTGCGCGCGTTCGTGGGCGCGCGCGTTTGGTGCGCGCGCGTGTTTGACGTGCACGCGTGTTTGACGTGCGCGCGTGTTTGGCGTGCGCATGTATTTGGGGCGCGTGTTTGGCGCGCGCGTGCGTTTGGCGCGCGCGTGTTGTTAGCGCGCGCGTGGGTTTGCCGCGAGTGCGTGTGTGGCACGCGTTTGTGACGCACGCGTTTGTGGCGCGTGTGTGGGGCACGCGGCAGTATTTCCATTGATAATACCGGTATAACCTTTATGGACGTCCATACCGGTATATACGTCCTATAAAGGTATTTTACCGGTATAAAAGAATAAAGGTATTTTATACCGGTATGAATAAATACCGGTATTTACCGGTATTCAATACCTTTTCGGTCCCTGCTTTCCAAGTCATATATTCGGTAAGCTCTGCGATATCTTGAATATCCAACGAAGATACCGCATTTTCCTCTTCTCTCCAATTTATTCGTATTTGGCTTCACATTTTTAAAGAAAACCTTGCAGCCAAATATTCTAAAAATGTGACACCGTGGGTTTGATTTCAGACCATAACTCTAAAGGAACTTTACCATTTCCATGTTTCTTAGGGGTAACGTTGTAGGCATATACAGCCGTTTGCGCAGCCTCCGCCCAGAATCTCAATGGTAAACCGGAATCTATTAACAAAGTCCTTATGGCATTTAGAACAGTCCGATTAGCCCTTTCAGCTATTCCGTTGCTTTGTGGTGTATACGGTACCGTTCTTTCGCACTTAATTCCTTTATTTTTGTAAAAAATTTTGTAGAGTCGCGTTGATAAATTCCTTTCCATTATCAGTCCTAACACATTTCACTTTACACTGCGTTTCATTTTCCCTTCTTTGAATTCCACTAACCTATCTGCACATTCGTGTTTGTGTTTCACAAACTCGGCAAAATATCTGCGACTGTATTGATCAACAATCAACAACAAATATCTGCTCCCTCCCAGTGAAGTCACCGGCATAGGACCGCATAAATCTACGTGCAGTCTCTCCAAAACACGTGAAACACTTTCAATGTCTACCTCTTTGAATGGAAGTCTTGTAAATTTTCCCTGCAAACAACTGTCACATGTTTTGTATTCACTTGAAAAATCTTCAAGGCCTCTGACTAATTTATTTCTACACATTTTTTCAATGTCTTTATGGTTGACATGACCCTTTCTTCTGTGCCATAGGTTTTCAATGTTTGTATTCGACTTGAAACAGATTTCAGTAATTTCACTTTCACCTTTACACTCACTATTATCACATTCTTTGTCGTCCACATCCATTTCAAGAATAAAGTTATCTCCGTCAAACAGTCCATTTGCAATAAGTGAATTATTAATAGTATAAAATATTCTAACACCTTGGTCATCGAGTACAATTGTTTTGTCCTTTACTATACTGGAGACAGATAATAAATTAGAATTCAAATATGGTACATGCAGCACCTTTTCTAGATTGATCTTGATGAGGTCATTTGATTTAGTGCTACAGTATCCAACAACGTTTCCGACAGCGTCCGAACATATTTTTCTTCCTAATTCTGCGGTCTGAATTTCGGTTCGCGTCGACTTCTCATTTCTCAGTAGACCGTCCCTCGACGTCATATGCGATGTGCAACCAGAGTCCAAGAGCCACCTAATTTTTCTTTCGTCGCTCGACGCGGTTTCTTTTTCTTTTGCTACCATTGCTTGCATCTTTTTCGTGTACTTGGATGAACTACGTTTTCGATTATTTAAATTTCTTTCTTCCTGATTTGCAAAGGTTTCGCTGCTTTTATTGTAATAGTTTGTATGCAAATTTTTAGGTTTGTTTTTCTTTTTCGGATTTGTTTTCGTATCCGCTTTTTGGTTGAACCAGGGTTTAGGGTAGCACAGTTCCTTTGGTTCACTGATCCGGTTCACTAGAGAGGAATCGACTCAATAAAGCGAATCCTTGTTTACTATTCGCGTTCAACATGGTAACGTAATAAATATGTTTAAAATACATTCTATTTCACAAGCGCGTGCTACTTGAACATTCTTTACTACTTAAACCACACATTTTTTGTTATTAAAAAGAGCCACTCGTCTATTTATTTAACTAAATGCTACTTATTAAATTTTTAAATGCTCTATATGCCACAGAATATAAATGGCAAAAGTATAACTCACGTATTCGTTGGAATTATTTTAATTTTTAAAAAATTAAATCTTGTAAAAGACATAATTCAATTTTAACAAACATTTCGAACAAATAACAATAACAAATGCAGAACATCTTGTAATATCTGGAACAAAAAAATGTAATTTTAAAATTTTACAAATAAATAGTAACAACTCACTTCTTAATGCGATTTTAAATTAATTAATGGATGTTAAAAAACAATAAAAAAACTGAAGAAAACTACGATGTTATGAAAAAACTGAAGAAAACTATGATAATTATTTAAAATAACGTCTATTTCACAAACTCATACTACTTAAACTTTTGTACAAACCCCCATTTTAACACTAAAAACACCATAAATATCAATATTTCAAATAAATTATATTTCACAAACACATGCTACTTTTAACCTTTTGTTATTGAAAGACTATCGTCCCCCAAACCTCCCATTTTAATACTAATAAACCAACTCGTCTGTTTTTTAAACCAATTCTACTTAATATGTTAAAGAAAGCGATATTTTAAAAGAAAAAATCCACTCACATATTCGTTGAAATTATACAATTTTAATTGTATTACCATTACCAGAGTAATACTGAAAATTAGTGTAGTGTCTCTGCACGAATTACACCCTTATAACACGAAAAAACGTCAAGCTTGCTTCTGAAAAATTTTTTACGAAGTGAAGCTTAAAAAATTAATAAGAAATAAAAAATAACTTGTTAAGCTAATAAAATAAATATTTAAAATCAATTCTATTTCACAAACACATGCTACTTACATGTTTATTATCACCTTTCAAATCCTCCATTTTAATACTAAAAAACAACTCGTCTATTTTTAAAGCAAATACTACATAATATGTTAAAGAAATCAGTAAATAAATCCTGCATTTACACCTTCCATCACGGTAGACGCACAAAATCTATTAAAAGATGTCTTGAAATACGAAAAAACACGACCACACATGCTTCGCGTAATTGAATTGCATTCAAAAGTAAATAATTTTGTTGTTATAGAAACAACTGAATATGATATTACGAGAAGGCTTTTTAAAATCTAAAACCATTTCTATACTAATATTTGAGTTCATGCAGCAAGCAAAGCAGCATAGAAACAAGTTTTATTTTTTTAAAAAAGTGTTGTGAAGTGTAATTTTCAATGTGAAGTGATATTTGAAAAGTGTCGTGATGAAGAAGAAATTGTTCGTAAATTTGTGAATGTATATCTTAATATGGCTTTGACGCATGGTCATTTCGTGTATATTTATGCTTTGACCGGTCAAAGCTAGTCAATGCCAACATAATTTTTCGCCAGCTCTGAATATCGTAAGTGAACCGTGGCGGGTGATTCATGAAAGTAAATGAATCACAAAAGGAACCAAAGGAACCGTGCCACTCTAAACCCTGGTTCAACCCGCTTTTTTTATCCCAACAATTTTTCGCGGTGTGGCCTCGTTTCCCGCATACAAAGCAATGTATTTTCTGGAATTCTTTTGCCTTATATGCCATTGCATCCTTATTTACAAAAGATCGAACTCATTTCTTTTCGTATCTTAACAAACAATCCCTCATTGATTCAAAGTTAATGTCCGAATTCGCGTATAACGCAGTCGTCACTTCGCTGTAGCTCTTTGGTAGACCGTCAATAATATAATGTACCAGCTCCTGTTCTTCAATTTTAGTCCCCAATTCATTTATTTCGCACGACAAGCCTGTTGCTCTCGTTAGAAAATCGTCGATTGTCTCGTTTTCTTGTTTTTCTATTCTGGCTAATTTTGCCTTCAACGAAATTAACCTATGCTTGTGAATTCCCTCATGTCTTTTCTTTAATGTTTCCCACAAGGTCTTTGTATTATTTATTCCCCTACAGGCTAATAGTTGTTCATTTGAGAGAGTTAAAATTAACATCCCTATTACCTCATCATTTTTATACGTCTTCTCTTGCCACTTTCTTTCACTTACTTCGTTTCCAGGGATTATCTTCGGTTCTTCTTTTTGTAGCACATCTTCATATAGATGTTTCAATTTTATTAGAGCACTCATTTGATACTCCATAGATTATAATTTGCGTTTGTTAATAATTCAATCTTCCCGAAGGATATATTTGCTCCTTCTGCCATGTTTCTTTTTTTTATCGCTCTGCTACCAGTTTGTTGCAGAACAAGCTCAGTTTATCTATTTACGTATTACTGTAGCTTTGACCCAATTAATACAAGGGGTTTTTGTAAGCAGATATTCCGTTTATTCCAGACAGAAAATCATTACAACTTAGCAGAGGCGTAGCAAGGGGGGGGGGGCAGAGGGGGACATTTGTCCCCGGGCGCAAGTTCTGGGAGGGCGCAAAATTTCGGAATGTAAAAGATAAAATTCATTCAATTTGTGTAAATTTTAAAAATTGTTGGGTCTAAAAATAATCATTAAACACTAAACAGGATTAATATATCGTTTAAATTTGGCCTTGTAAAAGTTAAAATAGAGTTTTTTTGTCTGAATATTTGCATGTACAGTCATCCACATTAATGCCTGGTTTTACGTGTTATGAAAAGTAAAACTTAAGACATTTACGCATTAGCGCAGTTACGAGTTGACCTGTCTTAAGATTTAATTTGCTGTAGCACGTAAAACTAAACATTTCGCGTGGAGTCGGTAATATAGAATGTACGTTACCAACAGTTCCTAATGTGTAACTGTCAATGTATTTCATTTTGTTGCCGCGAAAGTCGTCTGGTTAAGTTATCATTTATTCTTTGTATTTATAAATATGAGCACAAAAAAACTCAGTGGCGCTCAGAACCAAAAAAAAAGGAAACTTTCGGAACTGGAAAATGAAAAATCCAGCAAGGCGATGGAAAACTTTTTAAAAATAATGAAAAAATCCGATACTGCTTCGACTGACCATGAAGAAAATTTTTCGTCAAACGTTGAAGT